>JAUMHI010000012.1:489526-508615 GCA_032359435.1 Enteromius unitaeniatus
TTTTTTTTTGTTTTTCTTTTTTATGTATTTTATATATATATATATATATATATATTTTTTTTTTTTTTTTTTTTCTGCTTTTATATTATATATGTATGTATACATATGTATTTATTTATTTCAGTCAAACCAACAAGCACTCAAGGTGTCTACACCAAAAAATAAATAAATGAATAACATGTTTAGTCCCACTTTTTCTTTTTCCCATCATGCAATAGATTATTGTGATGATTATTGTGATATTGGGAATTATTGTGATGTTTAGATATTTAATTTTTTTAGAGTTACATAATTTTTTCATATTCAAGTACTCTGCAGGGTCAGAAATTAATAGGAGCATAGGGCAAGAATGCCATCAAAATGATCAAACATGTCACCTAGAGATGAAAATAAATGGAAATTTAAAAAATAATAAATAAATTGAGGAATTACATTTAGATGTTTTCAAGCATTTTTGTAACATTATCATAAATTTATGCAACTTATCATAAACAACAAATACAGTAACAATAAGAGATCTATGTCTTAGTACATCTTCAGTGATTCTGGGAGGTTTTGTGAGAGTGGGTAACTCCAGCTAAACTGAGGTCAAGGGCTGCTTCATTGACAGGCAACGGTTTTTGCTTGCTTTAAAGGCCTATAATTTATTTCCAGTTTGAATAACCATTTTATGGTGGTTATTCAAACTGGAATGAGCAGAGTGCCTTACGAGCACTTCCCGACCTCACAATAATTTTTAAACATGTCAAAAAACTTCGGGAGCTGTCGGTTGAAAGCGTGACGTGTGTGCTGTTGAACGAGACGATTTGTTGAGCAAACTGGAAATTACCAATCAGAAGCTAAAAAAAGAAAGACACAGCAGAAGAAAGATGAACATGGCAGCGCCACTGAGAATTTGGACTGTCGAAAAAGATGATAAACTCGCTGAACTCTGGCAAGAACAGCAAGCACTGTATGATATATCGAGCATCATTAATAATAATATAATAAATAGCATTAATATTGATAATATTGATTTTATTCTCTGCCTCTCAGCTAAACTGTTTGCCATGCCTTTGGTTTTCTTTTCTGTTTTGTTTTTTCACTTGTCATTGCTGCCACAAAGAAAAGGATCTCTTCCTCAGAGTCCATGTGATTGCCTCGGAAATCGGTGGGTTTTAATATTGTGCCATGTACCACTAAACAGTGTCACTCATGACGTGTGCGTCATTTTTAAATCCTGTTCTTCTATGAAAATGATCGGTAATGTTTCGTGTACAAACTGTTGAGGTGTGTGTGCGTGTGTGTGTGTGTGTGGCACTTTAGTGGATTTCATCTCTCTCTTTCTTTCTCTTTATTTGTATAGTTTTGGATGAAATGTTATACTTTTAATTTGGTATTGGAGTAAGTTTTATGTGTGAGAAAACAAAAGTATTAAGTCATGTGGAAACACTTTGGAAATTTGGAATATAATGAGATTTTAAAATGATATTGTGAAACTGTTTTTATGATTTAATAAAGTTGTGAAAATTCAAAAAAATTTATTCTCTCTCTCTCTCTGAAGTGTTCATGTAATGAGTATGTTCACATGATGTTATCAGTAGTTTAAGCCAACAAGCACTTTGCTCTCCATCGAGCCTCTTAACGAAGGCCACTGAAATCCTACTTGAGGGCACTTGCATTTTAAAGTCCCAGTAACATGGCAAACTCCCGCTGGATCTCAGCTCAGTAATGTGTGAGAAAATGTTCCACGATGTGCACTCAAAGGAACTCCTCCAATTGCTCTTTTCTTTCTCCGTACCTCCTCAATGCCCTTTACCAGCAAAGTGTTAGCAGGCATCTGCTGCATCCTTAATTCCGTTTGTCCCCACCTTAGCTTAGACGAAGCCCTTGTCTGAGTAAATCAGCTAACTGAAAGCAACAAGAGATACTGAAGACTTCCACCGAGCCACAATGGGCTGCTTCGAGCTATTTGTTACAAGAAGTGACACGGAATGCTATCGGAAGCTTCTCACATTCGGTGCCTTGGGGACTCAAGAGCGCTCCAGAGGAACAGAGATGGAGCAAGCTGCTGAATAAATTCAAGACAATGCGCTCCTAAAAGCTTCTTGAACCGAAAGCCCTCTCTCTCCTGAGGTCTCCCACCGGTTTAGGCCCACGGTGACAGATGACCATCATGTGTGTCAGCGAGGGTTCGGAGGCGGTGCTCCAGGCTCCGGGTCAGAGCGGTGAGTCAGAGCATGATGATATGTTATAAAGGTGTAATAAATTGGCCAAAGGGACCTGGCCTTGTGAGTCAGTGTAAAATGCTACAGTCCACTAGTATTAATGTCAGAAACGCTAGTATTTGTTTATGAAGGGGGCTGACTGGACAGGTACACACTGTGAAACGCTTGTTGTATCAGTTGGAGAGGCGTTGCACTCTTTGTGACAGAGTGCCCAGTCTGTGTTATGAAAAATAGATAAAAATCTTCTGCCACGAGTGTTATTTCTGGAAGCAAGCCACTTTTGTGAACCTTAGGAGCTTTTCGTAAAATTATCACAGTAGACAGCTATTCAGCGAGAGGCCATGCTGTCTCTCCTCCTGTGAAATCTCCTTCCCAGCATTCTGCAGCCGCGCTTGACTGTGACCAACTCTCAATTAAAGGCTAATGAAAACACTGTAAATGAGCTTTCAACAGGTTCGCAAACTTTATATGGATGAATCCTTTATATAGGTGTTAAAAAATAATAAAAATGATGGTTACACTCAACCTCACCATCAAAAGAAAAATAATAATTATGCAATCATTAAATATGTTTTAAATTATTAAAGCATTTTTGCTATAAATGTAAATTATGTTATTGTATTAAATATAATTCATCTCTCTTTAGAGAACATCACAATTGGTGTTAATTTTAAATAATTAATATAGTATTATAGCATTTACTCATATTCCAAATTTGCTTTTATGTTTAGATTTCTTATTTTAATTTGTTTGCATTATAGCATTTTTAGTGATTTCAAATGTGTTTATTTAATTAATAATTTATTTAAGTAGTTATTTTAATGTATTTATTTATTCGATTTTTTTGTAAATGTTATTAGAAGATGATGATGATTATTATTATTATTATTATTATTATTACTACTACAACATTTCCTTTCATATTTATAGTTATTTAACACAAAGTTTTTTTTTCACTTTACTTCATTCATTCATTCACTCACTCATTTATTTATTTATTTATTTTATTAAACAATGACAATACTGTTCACAATATTCTCACTAAGCAAAGAATATGTAATTATGTATGCATTCCAGGTCACACTTGATCTCAGTCCCAGAACAAATAGACAGGATAAGAATGCATACGATTCATCCGTATACAGGCTATATATCGTTTTAAAGCTAATGTATCGCTCTCTTTACCAATGCACTACTGAAACATAAGATACAGTATCATATGTCAGTTGTCAAACTGCTTTTAAACACTGAGAAATCCTGGACAGAGTTCAGCTCAAGTTCATCTTCTGACAGTGCTCCAACAATGCCTTGTCCTTTGTAATTGATATCATCTTTCAATAAGAGGGTGAAACCATGCCCTTGAAATGTTTTACTTAAATCTCTCTGTGCATCGTTCAGCATTCCAGCCTGATTGCTGCTGATGACCCGACATCACAAATGAGACTGAGACAAAACACTTGGATTGTGACCACAAAATAAATGCCAAAGCTGTGGTCTTGGGAAATGTACAAGCCCACGCTTTTGTTTGTCTGTTATCTATCCATGTTCCAGTATCATCAGCCAAAATATGTGTATATAAACAATAAACGCAAGGTAATACGGAGTAAAAATTATATTGAGTCCTATTGGATTGTGGCTTAATGAAAGTAGATTAAATTCAGGTTTGTGTAGTTCATGGTAAATTACTTTGTGCACAGTGGAATTGAAAATAATAATGCTTTACTCAGTCAAGAGTAAAATTTTATTACTCAGAGGATCCTCTTTAGAGCTCGTTTCAATTATGTGTCATTTAGGTATGAACTATGTCTCAGATGTTTCTCCTGCAAATGAAATAAAAATAGACACAAGTGAGATAAGCCATACATCACCTAACACAATTTTCCTTATCAGGTTTATTTAACTAATTAAGGGGTGATTAGACATTTTGCTAACACAATCTTCATGCACTTTATTTTAAGTAGATTACGCTTGTGATTATGTTATGTATAAAGTCACAGTAACGCGTGACCATATTTTGGTTACATAAGTAGCTGTGTAACAGATGTGGTCTGTAACATATGTGTAACAGTAGCATTCGTTTGTTTGTGTAAAATTATTGCCAATTTTGGAGAGAAAAAAATAAATGTGATTTATTTATTTATTTTTCTAGTAGGTCAAATTTTTTGTACGTTTTACAAATAAATAAATGACGAGCAACAAATTCAGTTAAAGGTGAAATATTACTGTAGAAAAACTGACATTGTATTTTCATGTGAAACATACTGTACTCCAATAATTCACAACTTAGTTTTTGTGTTCATTGATTCATTCAGTGTTTGTTTGTTTTTTGTTTTGTTTTTTTACCAGATGCATCATATGTTTGTGTGGCATCAGGTCTGTTCAGGATAAGTATATCATATTTCTCTAGCATGGTATAACCTTGCCAGTAGTCATGTTATTGAATAGGCCTGCATAATGCTCTGCAAAGCCACAATATATAACATCCCGTGGCAGCCAGCTGATGGCAGCGCTGACAACACGAGCTCACTGCAGAAACAAATTTACAAAATCCTCTCGCAGCCTACCTATGTGATACTGAACAACTCTCTACTGCATATCAGCATCTCGTGGGATCAAGGCTGGTTCAAGGACTGCCTTTCTTTATATTTTTCATTTATTTCATTATTTTTTTTATTATTTACTTTGTAAAATGTCATCACATTTCATTATATACATTATCTATCTGGTTTGCTTCACAGTATTTGATATATTCTGGCCTGCTCTGTCTTGCTTTTGACAGTAATGTTCAAAGTAAATGAAGCCCTAATGGATGTCAAGTTGAGCCGTAATACAACTATTCGAAATGTCACTGACAGCTGTCTGTTCAGTGTATTTCTGAATGTACTCAAGGGGCTGAGTAAAATTTGACTTTGATTCATTCACTCTACAGTTGGATGGTGTGGTTTTCCTTGATTTAACCAAATCAGAGAACCAGTTACTGGAAAACACTGACACACAATGACAGATATTGGTTTAACAATAAAAGCTATATGTTCCAGTCTTTCATAGGAAGACAAATGCATTCATGAGATCCATTAGCCCATTCAAATAGTAGCTGTAATGTTAAAGGCATGCACAATAAAAATGAATTACCTTATAAGCATGCCTATTTCTAGTATATTGACTGTTTATTACTACTTTATTACTACATGCTCTTTTTTTATTTTTATATCCCTTAATCCTATCCCATACCTAAACTCAAAATGCCCCTACAGGTGTGAGCACTGTGTCTGTCACGTGACTCTGTTCCCCTTTTGAATAGAACTAATTGAAAAACTAAGGACATTATTAACTTATTAACAACCGAGGCATGCTTGTGGGGTTCATCCAGTCAGAAGCAGGGTCTTTGTAGAAAAAAACACATTTGAGAGAGGCGAGGCATAAAGGAGGTAATGTACAGTATTAGAAAAATAATGTGTTTTTTGAACATTAAAGCATGTCAACAAATTATGTTACACCAAATACATTAAATTCAAATACTTCAGTGTATGGGTTATGAAAGGTTTATATTTTTGTCTCCAACAACAGGTTATGTATGCAAGGTAAAAAAACTATATTTGTCTTATAATGTTTTTTTTTTTTGTTTTTTTTTACCTTATTCGCTTAGTGACTCCCAAACGATTCATTCAACTATTACTTTTTCCAAACCTCTCATTTGCCACTAATCTGTGGTGATTTGTCCAATTGGCGGATTTCATTCTTATTCAATAAAGCAGCGTTTGCTTTTGCTTTTATTTACTAATTTTTAGGGACACTTTATTTACAAAAACGTACAAACTTTTAATCAGGAGTTTTTTGAGGGCCAAAGTCACAGTTACTAATTAATAGTAAGAATTATCCCCTAAATTCAATGTGACTTGCCAAATAATTGTGAAATTTATTATAATTTGAATAAATAATTTGAAATAATAAATAAGTGAAATTTAATTCTACACCATTGTTTTTCAGGTTTAGCAGTGGAGTGTTGTCTGTTTTTATCCACTGAAGTCAAGGAGGCAGAAAATGTGCCTTCTAAACAATTCATTATAATGGAGTGTGTCCTTTTTTAAGGATGTAAACACTGCCCAATGGTCATGTTTGGTTTTGGACACCTCATCCGCCCTGCAGAGCAAGCGGAAAAAAGGGTCCAGCTGACTCTGCTGGTCTGTTGACCTTGCCATGAGGCATTCACAGTGCCACAGCGATAAGCCTGGTAAAGCTCGTGTGCAAATGCATTCAGGCTTCTTTTCCTGAATACACGATTATTTGTAAGAGATTTCTTTAGCTATACCCAGTTAAGACTGTAATTTTGATTGTATTATACATGGAGTGATGTTTTGCACTTAGGGTTAGGGTTAGGGTTGCTTAAGCCTAAGCTTAATAAATGTAATAATAGAAAAATTACTTTATTAAAAACAATTAATTTTAAATTAAATCCCACATTAATTGTGCATTACTTTTTTCAGTCAAACTTTATTTTAAGATTCAACTCTTGCTATTAACAAACCATTAATTATGACTCCTCAATATCCTCCTAATTTGCTGCTTATTAACGGTTAGTAAGGCAATTGTTAAGGTCAGGCACTGTGTAGGATTAGGGATGTACAGTATAGTCATGCAGAATACGCATGAAATAAATAAATGTATGTGCTCTAAGTACTAATCAACACCCAATATGTTAATACTATGCATGCTAACAAGCAAAGTTAATAGTGAGAATTGCTCTCTTTTCTAAAGTGTTACCACTTTTTTCTTTGTTATCCTTCCTTCATTACAACAAAACAAAGAAGTTTGCACACATAAAAAAAAAGTCTGTACATTTAGCCAAGACTATTACATGAATTACTGGACTTGTCAGCTTGTGTTGAAAGATGTGCCTTTAAAACCTACTGAGAGAAAGAACCAACCTGAAGCATTACCCTGCAGATGTGTTATTTGCATATTAAGCAAACACTGACTCATCTATACATGTGCAAACATTATTTTGCATAGCAGCTGCCACAAACAAGCAGAAAAAATAGACTAGTCTCTTCAAAGATTTATTTTTATAATTACGTTTCAAATCCTATCTGCTTGTTTATTGATCCAGCCATCAATTGGCCTGAAAACGCACCGGATCAAGAGAGAAAACACCTCTAACCATAATTGCAGGATGCACGGAACATAAAACGTTATATCCTTTTATGCAAATCTCACCTTATCTATACAGACACGAGGTGGCCATAACCGATTATCGCCGCTATGCACAGCTGCCTTCTCATACGTGCATAGCCGTGCATTAGACAACCCCCCTTTATTTATTTCATTCAAATCGTAATCTAGTAAGTGAAACAGTCTGTGATGAATGCCATGGTCTCAGGACGGTAGCGGAGACTCAAGTAATTTGTAAATTGGGCTAATCAAACAGATTGCAGCCTGCGGGTCCCTCGCAGTGCCCGCGTACTCCTTTGAGTTCATTACAGTAATGAGAGGTGGAGCGACACAGATATGCCGAGGACACTGGCTGTGATATACCGCCCACAGCATCCCCCCACACACCCCGATCCATCATCGGATTCTCATTTACCTCCACACTTCCAACTGAGACCTGTAATGGAGTGGGCTTCAAGCAGAGCCTGGCCTTTTCCGCTGATCCAGGAACAGCGTCTCTGTTCTCTAATAGCTAGCAGAGCGATTAGAGAGGGAGGAGGCGAAGAGGTCTCGGATCAGAGGGGCTGAAGGTAAGGTGAGGGTGGCCATATGGAAGCTTGCGTCGCCCGTCTGTCACCTCCCACCTTCCAGGCACTTCCAGGTGAGCAGGGACTACATCTTCATTATCTACGAATTGGAAACTTGCTGGCAAGCTTCTCTACTTTGGGCTGAAATGGTAGGAGGGGGTGTAACAAATAGAGTTGGCCCATTGGTAAGGTTTACGTACTTTTGATTTCGGAATGTGCTAAACACTCATTACAGGATCCTATGCATTTTGCAGCATTGCCTTATTTCCCATCTGCGGCTTTCATTTCTTTCAGCAGCTGAGAGTCAGAAAATGGCATGGTGTCATAAAGCGGAAGCTGAGGAGGCAGTCAGCTGTGATAACTGATGTATTGACACAAGGCTTACAAACACACTGGTACCCAAGCTTTTATGTTTAACTCCGGTGTAGGGAAAATAGCTTTGTGGTTTGGGTGGAAAGCAACTAAAAGCTTATTGTCAGCGTTCCCATCTAAGTGTTCATAATTTTCTCTCTGTTTTTGCCCAAGCTAAATATAGTGAAGCACTAAATCTATAGGATGCGGTGAATATATAAACTCTTGAGCAGGAGCCAAATTAATCTCAAGGGTATTTTTGTGAGTGTTTGGTGTCACCTTGTGGTCATTAGAAGTAGCTTTTAAAGACTTGGGATGCAGATCAGAGAAAATAGATTAGTCCTTGGAGGTAAAGTAGAGAATAAAGCACCGTTAGTTTCTAGGAAAGCAGTCCTTTTGAAGAAAATTAAAAATGTTACATACTGTATAAAAGGTGGCTGTGGTTTTGTTAAGTGGGCCGCCTTTAACAGCAGGTTGTTCTTGTCAAACAGATATGTTCCTAGCACTAACCAGGTGAGATCCAACAATATTCAATTTGTCTGTACTTGCTGAAATGCAAAAATGGGTAAGTACAATGTCAAAGCACTTTAGTCAGAGCAAGATGGTGATGTATGATTTCTAAATAAAATGTATTGATTTTACCAGATTGAATTGGTAACCCTTTAGAATACTATTACTGAATAGCTAGTAACATTTTAGGAGCTGGTATTAACTAACAAGAAACTATTTATTAGTTAATTGGTTTTAATTAGTGAGTAATAACACTTCTGTAGTTCACTATTAACTAATCAATAATCAATATTATTTCATACTTCCCAGAGGAGTGCTAAGAACTACTATATATAAGATTATACTTAATTCATTCATAATACATCATTCTTAAATTAATCCTCAAGTATTACCAAATTCTTTAGAAGGAATTATTAATTATTTGGATCTGTATTCTATAAAGTGAAAATCCCGTTATCCCACTTGTGATCTTTTGAGATCAGATTAGAAGTCCTTCTGAATAACTTGATATTGATCTTCACTTTAGATCGTATGCATGTATTACTTGCATTAATTTAAATGCAAATTTAAACATTAGGTCCATTTACAAGGCAAAAAAAAAATTTTTTGCAGTGTATTTTGACGCAAACACACATTATTTAGGTTGTTTACCAGAACATATTTAAGCTACAATTATAAAATTGAATACATGCATAAAGTGCACACTCTCAGCTTTAATCTGAGACTATTCACTTCCATTAGCCCTGTTTCTTTTCTTTTTTTTCTATTTATGTAACAGAAGACAGCAGAAGGCGGATGAATTCTGACGTGTATAGGAATACACTGTCTGCCCATTCAACCAAATGCAGAAGTTAATTAGACAGCACTCCACAGTACAGATGGACAATGGCCCAAAACATACTGCAGAAGCAATCCAGGAATGTTCAGCAAAGGCCTGATCGCAAATGCATTTTAGATGAAACTAAACGCAGAATGAAACAACAAAAACAGCAGCATAAAAGGCCTGGCAAAGCAGCACATGAGCTTCAGACTTTGAATTGTATTTGATCTTGTCAATTAATTGTATTCTAATGGAATACTGACCCAGAGTTATGAAATGGTGCCTAGGAATGTGTCTAGATTTCATGCATTGTACTATGATAGTTAAGCAGCAGGTTACGTCATTACCGCTGCCACACAGCATTTTGTATTTTCTTGACTTCTGTGATGCTTATTCAGACAGCATGCTTTTTATGGTCCTCCCTGTGGAGCCTGAGGCATTTGTCATATAATATCAGTGAGCCCAAAGACACTCTGTACACTCTGAATATTTAAAGGCTCAGTTTAAAGGTGTGTTATAAATGAAAAGTGCTCCTAAATGCCTGTTGAGATAGTAATCTCAATTGAAATAGAGTGGAGGCTTGGACCCAGAAACCGTATTGGAAACACTGTGGCTTTACAAGCAGACAGCCTCACTGGTTGTAGTGCTGTCATTACAAGCGCTGTCAGCTTCCCCTGAAATCCCTGCAAAGTGGACTGTATATACATAAGTGAGATTTCAAACTATGTTCAGTAATGTAAGGCACAGTGAATGGCACTGGGAATGAGGCAACATTAAACACATCGCGTTACAGGAACCGGGGAGGGGAATTTACCCAGGCAGTCATTAAACTTCACCACAGTGCTGAACAAAGTTTGAATGAACACACTTAACAAGTAAAGATACTTAGTCCTTGGTAGGTTTTTATGTGGTTGTTTGCAAGTATAAATCGCAAATATGTTCCACACTTGGCCCAAAAGGATTTGCTGTCTAGTTCGTGATTCCAGTGTTTTGAGGATAAGCAAGGCATTCCGTAAAACTAAAACACCCTTGGTTCCCAACAACTATGTCTGTGAACATTTACAAACTATAATTATTGGTGAATGGCCAATAAACCACAATGTTTACCTCAGTTTTTCTGTCTTCAAACATGGCCAAGAGATCATACTTACAAAAGAAGAGAACAGACAAGAGAGTTAGCAGTTTCCTCTATGAAGAAATAATGAGTATTAAATAATACATTTAAAAACTGTAGCCTGTATGATGCAAGTTTGTCTTTTATTGGCTGCAAGGTTGTCGCTGATGTCATTTCGAGTCAAAACATATTTCACATTGCAGGACTCTGACAGGCTTTTTACACTATACTTAACCCCAGGATATAGTCGTTTCACACCTGTAATTTCCGTTTTTTTAACCCGGGTATTACTTCTCCAGAGGTGCTAAGTTTGTTCAGTGTGAAACGGAGCGGTGTTTTATTGTTGCTGCTGGACGCTTGGCAACAGGAAACCAGAATTTGATGAGAGAGGCTTATGTCACGTCAGTAACAGGAAATGCTGGTCATGTAAACAGCAGTCTTTCAGAGAAAATAAGGGATATCAAAAGTTAGGAAAGTTAAGAAGCTATTTTCTAATTATATACTATAATTTTAACAATCTGCACCAAAAGACTTGAGATCTTCCCTCAAGCTGCTGTTAATGTCTTTGATGGCTTTAAACCAATGCTTTGAATGGAGATTCATTTTCCATACAGAAACTTAAAATAGAAACCAATTTAATCTAAATCTTAGAAAGAGATCTGATCATTTTATATGAACAGATTTAATTTAGGCTTTTATGTACATAAACACATTCATGGAGCACATCACAGGTATGTCACACGCTAGAACAAACCTCAATTATTAAGCACACGTTTGTGCTTCTGTTTGCCATATTTTATGAGCTATTTATGTGTTGATAAAGCCTTTTTAAAGGGGTCATGATGTGGATTTATTTTTTATTAGTTCCTTGAGGTTCACTTCTACTGTTTAAGTTTAACATTTTAGGCTTTTGCGATATGTTTAAAGTCCTAAATATATATTTTCCTATATAAATAAGATAAATGCGTGGCTGTAACTCTTCTTACTTTTGTAATCTGTTTATTAACTTATTAAAATCTTGGTTAAATTGACCTTCAGTGGGGGGATAGAAAACTTCTAAAAATAAATAAAAAATCTTCATTTGTGTTTTGAAGATTAACCTTCTCGTCGTTCTGGAACAGCATTGATTAATGAGTGTGATTAAATGATGGTAAAATTGTCATTTTTGGACAAACTATCCTTATAACAGAATAGCTCATCCAAAAAGAGACCGCAAAGTCATGGATACAGAATAACTCACTGTGAATTCTTGTTGTTTGGAGGGAACTTTCTTCTATTAAAACAGATCATGCAAGTGAACTTCTCCTTTAAGCTGAACCAACAGTTGTAGAAGGCCAAACTAGGATGTTGTCCCAGGAATACGTCCTACTTGGCAAATTCACAGTCACCAATATGGAACATTTATATGTGCTTCTCACGTCTCCAAATGACATACTGTATTTTGAGATCCTGCTTGTTTCTAATTTCTTATTCATAAACCTCTTCTTCCCTGATTTCCCTACAGTCTCTCTCCTGCTTACTGTCTGTGTGAGCATTTAGGATTTGCTGCAACAAGAAGTCGCACAAGACGTGTGCCAGCTCAGGGGACTACGGCCATCAGCTTTCCCCCGACCCTCATTTCATTATTCCACTCTCGTCCACTACTAAAAGCCATGACAGAATGAGCCCATCGTAGATATTACACATGTCACTCCTCCCATACAAGACACATTTAGTATTTCGTTGTAAGCGAGGCCAGTAATAACAGTAATGTGGCATTGTAAGTGTATAACAACGAAAAAACACAAACACTAAAAGAAAGGATCGATGAAACAACAAGCCCATCAAACCTTTACAGTAACCTCCAGAAAAGTGAATGCTTTCAGATTAACAGAGATCGTAAATTCAGATCTGATAAATAGAAAGTGCGTGTTTATAGCTTTTTTTTGTATTGTAGGATGGCTTTACTTGCTGAAAAAGAAGGAAAAGGGATCTCTTTTTACCAATTTTTATTTGCATTTTTTATTTTCATTTTAGCCCGTCTCACATTTATATGGTAAGTCACGGTAAGTGAATTGCTGTGTTTGTGAACAAATCTATGTTTATAACGAGCACTGGGAGTAAATCACTCTCTATTGTTTTTCCTCTTCTTTCTTTCCTTCTTTCTTTCTGTTGAATGTTCCGCTTTGATGGCAGCCACGAGAGCTGATTTGGTCTTTCATCGCCGTGCTGACAGCTTTGGGGAAACTCAATTCCAAAGACAAAAACACACAAAAAAACACATTATGCGCTGGTGTATTAAGAGATTGCAGGGGACTGAGTCCTCGTGCTTAAATCGCCTCCAGTGCTTCCTGAACAAGGAAAACAATTTGGCCGCAAAATTTGCGTGCTTTCATCAATTAGCAAAACACATTTTGAAGGCACGAAGACAGAAAAAGATTAGCCTCAGCACAGTTTAGATGAACAGATGAATTTGGCTCAAAGCTCCTACCGTATAATTGAGGACAAATTATATCAAGACAAGTAGACAAGCACTTGAATGGCTTTGACTAATGAGGATTCATCAGTGACCTGAAATGAGGCGTGCATGGTTCTTTATTAATATTATTACTCTGAGATACTTGATTCTGATTGGTCATCGTGGTCAGATATTTTTTCTGAATATAGAGAGTAAAATGTTGCTGTATAAAACCACTATGGGAATCAAGACGAATTAACACTAGAAAGATACTTCCCACTTAAAATGGAAAAGTGATAAACTGGTAAGACACAAAGAACAAAAGAAGGATGGAGGGAAGAATTCTAAACTCTAAAATAAAAAATACATTTGTATTTACTTTTTTTATTAATTTTTTTTTAATTATAGCATGTAATATGTGGCCAAATAAACCAACCTAGGCTCACTGGAAATATGTGCCTCTTCATACATTTCAGAAAAACAAAAAAAATGTACCAATACATACGAATCACTCCAGTTTAAAGTTGAAATGAACACTAAAGGCACTACCAAAAGTATGCTTTACAGGTACAATTTTGTTTACACAATTAGCAGCAGAAAGTTATGTTACTACTTTAAAACATTTTAAACATACTGAATGATTTGAATACTGATACTTTTGAATGTTTTCGTGACGGAGGAGACGAGTGTGGGTTCACCCACTTAACCAGCGGAGAAGACAACTTAGAGCATATCACCACCTTGTCTCAGAACTTTGTCTTGACAGTGACCGGCACATGAAATACTTCAGAATGATTGGCTGATGTGATTAAACTCCCTCTCTTTCTCCAACGATATAAAAAGTAATTTTTGTAGGGGAAAAAAAAACATATCTGATCGCATTATGCAAGTGTTATAGAAGTACTGTGCTCAGTTATGTATTTTCCTTTTTTATTTCTTTATTGGATTTATTTTTCTAATTTACTGTGTACAAAGTATCACACATTAATTGTGCGTAAATTATGAATTTATTACAATTTAAGTCCAATCCATGTTCATTTTGCCCACAAACAATCTGCTGTTCTGGATTCCAGCACAGCAAAAATAGACGCACTGCTGGACAACAACCGAGTGCAGTGTGAACGCTCTGATCCCTAAACATGGGTACGGAAAAAAATATGCAATGCAAACGCACTGCATACGGAGTATGTGTAAAACAGGCCTAAGAGTTTTCAAATTCAGTTGGTTTACTTGGTAGCTCATGTGATACGGCGTTGCACTTAAGTGGTGGAAAAGTTCAAGCCCTATTTAAAACAGTTTGTCAAAACAGCTCAAATCTGTGTAAGGAAGTAAAAATAGCAGGACTGCATCAGTAATTATGCTTTTAAATTACTTTTGCATTTGTTAACACTATCAGGTAGGTTTAGGTTTGGGTTTGGTGTAGAGGATGTTAACAACATGATAGAGCATTAAGCAACACTCACTGGATATTTGAATTCTGAACGGATGCAAAACATACCTCGAGCAATACCAATACCTACCTGTACCAGCCTAATACAAACGTGCCAGGGTCACGTATTAAACGTGTGTTATAGCGCCACTCTCTGGACATTTCACTTTGAAACTGCGGCGAAACGTGCAGTAAGATATATAATTATGGGGTGGCAGAGATATATGTAGAAGCACGTATTTCCAATGAGCCTGGGTTGAAATATACTGTACTCTCAGCTCTGTACAGATCATAACAGAAATAATCAGTCTATAAATAAATAACATTATCGTATGCCATTCTATATTATTTAGTCCCTTTCTCTCTTCCCTGCTTCAGTGAAGCATGGCATGGACATAACCTCAATCATAAATTATATATGTGTGTTCAGTTGACAGTGAAACGTGCATTAACCTAACATGGCAGCTTTATGAAGCATTTATGCATAGCATAGCATGGCATAACAGCAAATTTTATGGTTCTTGACATTACTGCCATGGTACATGATCTACTCTTTGTTTTCAAAGGCTACATCATAACTCTGTTTCTGTCTCATGATATTTACTAACCAACTATACTTTCAGATTAATGAGAAAATACATGTACAATTGATCAACTTTCAACTAAATATATAACTATACATTAACTGTTGTAACAGGATCAGCAAAGGTGAGTCCCATAACAAACAAAGTAAAGCTCCTATAAATGCATAAATAAATATATAAAGCATCCTGTCTAGACAATTATTTTCCATTATCATAATTTAGTTCAATAAATACCACCATTAAGTACTTATGATTGCACTGCAGATCTTAAACTAGGGGTTGTCAACCTTTTTTTTTGACAATTCTTACAATGTCTAAATAAAAAGAGTGTTTTAAGCATGTGGAATGAACAAAGCTTCTAACGTGTGACATGCTAAAAGCTTCCAAAAATAGACATCATCCAATTATTTGTTACAAAAGATTCATGGTACAATACGGTTCATTAAGTGAGTCAGCTTCATTATCTGTGTTAATGCAGGTGCACGGTGACTCATGGGTCCAGTTTTCTTAATTGACATCCAGGGCTGCCCAGCTCAGGTCACAGAGTTTGCTGAGGTTCGACTTGAATATAAACACTCAGGGTGAAAAGCAATCCATATCTTCCCTCCATCAAGGCTGAGGAGGTCATCAGACTCAATGAGATTAAGAGCCAGAGGCTGTTAGGCATTTAGACACAACAGAGGAACAGGCCACGAGGGAGATACGTAACATCAGCATAGGAATTTAATTATCTATTTAAAGAGCTTTCATCTTTGACATACTGTGTGCAAACCTAAATAACTGAAGACAGGTGTTAGGAGAATAAGTGCTTTCTTGAAGCATTACACATATTGATATTCACAGGAAAAATCACAGTCATGCTTTGGGTCTCTCGCCTATACAGTAAAACCAATATCCCCTCTGGTGATAAAGCAGCTGTAAATTTTCAAAGAGCAGTTTGTTTTCGCCACAGTTTCTTGTGATTTCTAAGTCTTACCCTGAAACAAACACTCAGAGAATTTGCCTGCAAAGAAAGAAAGAAAGATTCTGCATATCCAGGTAAAGTTGGAAATGTGTGTTTATGTGGATTATAGTAATGTGATATTGAAATGTTCAAAATGCATATGGTTCACTCTGAAAAGCCTTTTTTTCTTCTTAGTAAGGGCTTGTTGTGTGTGATGGCTTTTCAAGTAACTTTACTTGATGGTGTACCACCTGAAAGCAAAGTCTGAATTCAATTGCATAAATTTTTTTGGGAAAGAGGTCTGAGGATTGCATGGCATAGATTGTGGTTTATGGTTTTCAGTGAATGTGTCTTTGGGCTGTTGGAAAGAAAAGCCAATTCTCTCTTTTAAACATACTGTGAAATCTTGTGATGTTTTGAGCATAACAACAGACAGAACAGGCCTTATTATTCACAGAAAAATGTTGATTTTTAAATGCATGCCTGAAATGCCAGACCTTCAGACTGACTGGTCTGGTAAACTTGGCCGCTGTGAATGGCCAAGGCCTGCTCAAGAGCCCATGGTAAACAGGTAAAGCCACCATGTTTTATTTTGAGCCATGTCATGTTTAGGGGTGTGGAAATGTTCCCACGATAACAGACAGTAAATCAGTATTAACTTTAGATTCATTATTTGATGCTGCTTTACTCCAAGCTCCAAAACAACAGACCGACAGAGAAAGAGAGAGAGAGGGAGAGAGAGAGAGAGATAGACAGATGGACCAGAAAAGAAAAGAAAAGAAAAGAAAAGAAAAGAAAAGAAAAGAAAAGAAAAGAAAAGAAAAGAAAAGAAAAGAAAAGAAAAAAGAAAAGAAAAGAAAAACAGCCTTTTATCCTCAACAAACATATAGTGTATTTGTCTTGATGTCCATGTTTTTGGAGAATATGTTGGGCATGGCTCAGCTGGTGGCCCATAATGGCTCTGCATAAAGAATGTTAATGCATTTCATATTGAAAAGAGTGGCTGAGATATTAACAGTAAATAGATTACTGCTGTGCAGAGCATATGAGGAGGGAATGCAGATGGAATTCACCTGCTAAGCACAGCTCATGACACACTGAGCAAAGCATTACCTCCTGCTACCTCCTCTGTGTTCCTTCACTACATTCACAGTAGTTTTCAGATATAATGTGGAATGGTATTATTATTATTTTAATGTTTTAAAATATGTATTAAATATTAAACTGTTTGCAAAGCAGTGCTGTATTGATATTCCTTTCTTTCTTTCTTTCATTTTCTTGTAGTGGATCAACTACAGCAGTGCTTTGATTATTCCCAAGCAGAGATTCATAAATCTAATGTTTTTACTTATCTTTAAATGCTACAATGACATCTAAGAGTTCTTCCTATAAGGAACACAAACTAAATGTGGGAGGAAGAAAATCTGGTTTCTGTTGTAAATATAATTAGTATACAGTACCAGTCGTATTATGGATATGCAGACAAACTCTTCCATATGTATTTTTGCTATGTTGTTCTGCCTCAAAGCAACTCAACTGAGAGAAAACTACCATTTCCTGCAAGAAAAGAGAGACAGAAGAGGGAAAACGCTTTATGCAGCAACTTTTATTGAGTCAGAGGGCTGTGTTAGATTTCCCAAGCTTCAAATCATGACCTTTAGTTTAGTGGGGGGGGTCGTTCTGGCTCAGTAGCGCAACTGACGTTATGTCCCAAAACTTGGCCATCAATCACTTCATCCCTCTGTTTTTTTTACCTCCTACAACTCCACTCCTGAGGCAGCGCCTGTCCTGAGCTCATGCATATTCATGATGGACACGGGTCATGTGCTCAGGAGGGGCCATCAGTCACTATTAGCACGGCAGGACTCTAGGAAGTTTTAAAAGATTCAGCCATAGTTGAAAATTAAACTTAAAGTACTTCCGAAACTGTGTATATTGGAAACACCAGGACATAAGAATGACTGTAGTCATGTACACTCACACTGTTCACTACTGTAAGTGGCTACAGAAATTAATCATCTTTGTGTGTGGCTTTGCCATAACAAATAAAATAAAATACAAATATCACTACATTAATTCACCTCTTTATGCAACCAGATAATGGAATAATAAAAGCTTATTTGAACAGGCCATTTTTAAATCATATATATATATATATATATATATATATATATATTGTGATTGACAAAATCAAAAGCTTTTTGCAGATCTAAGAGTACCATCCCACTTAACTTCCCTTAATCCCTTAATAATTTCTTTCCTTATATAATCTGTTAAATATAAAATAGTTGTCTCAGTGGAATGCTTTCTCCTCATATATTATGTTTAAGAAGTCTTCAAAAGTCTTTTGCTCAAAAATAATCTTTTCCATCACTTTTCATAATGCACTAATAATTGACACCAGCCTCTGATTATTACACTCAAACCTACTATCTTTCTTAGAAAAGGGAATAACTCCTGCTTGTTTTACCTCAAAGGAACCTTGCCTTGACAAATTGAAAGATTTATCATATGAGTAACCATTGGAGTAATAAAGTTGACTGAATCCTTAAGAAACGTCACTAGAATATTATCTAACGATTTAAGGATTTATTAATTTTCTTAAAAACTTTACTCTCTTTTATTTTAGTAAATAAAAAATCTCCCAGCATAATAACGCATTTAGCATAATACTCTTTAACTAATTTATCATTAAATATACTGATTTGTGCTGGAAGCTCATTTACCAATTTGTCTGCAACCGTAGTAAAAAATCTCTTTAAATCGTTTGCTACCTTTATCTGAGTAGATATCAATCTTCCATCTACATTAGGCGACTAAGGCTAATTTTAGAACATTTAGTCTTTTCCTGACACCCTAGTTTAATACTCTCCTCATTCCTTTTTGTAATGCTCAAAGCAAGGAGGACGAGGCTTGTAGGTAAGTTTAGGAAGTTTATTGAAAGTATTGGACAGTCTTT
>JAUMHI010000012.1:514865-541097 GCA_032359435.1 Enteromius unitaeniatus
GATCAGTAGTGCAGGGAGGTGTGTTTGTGAGTGGCTGATCAACTGTGTTGGGTTCCACACAGTTCGATGGCGTGACACTTTTACATTTGAATATTTCAAAATTATAATTATTTCTATCCCTTTTAAAAACATTACGTTCATTAATGCTTTAAAAAATTTATAAATCATCCAAGGTTCTTGTCACAAGAGAGGGACGAGGAGACGTACGGATCCATCTGCAGGCTTTTATTCACAAACTCATAACAGGTAAGCAGGGTCAGTAATGGCAAACAGGGACATTAGAGAGAAAGACAATAGAATAATCCGATAGCGTGGCGTGGGTCAGGCAGACGGCAAACAGAGTCCGGGGGGACGAGGCTAGAGCGAGAGTTCGAGAACGGGCTATGGTTGACAACGGGGAATCCAGAGAAGCCCACCTGGGTGGAGCTGACGGCAGAGGAGGCACCCTCCAGGGCAGAGTGGATGGCGGGGATGCCCACCTTGGCGGCTTGGATGGGAGAAGCATTTAATATGTGTCACAATTAATAGTTAGTTGATAATGCGGGCCCTTAAAATGTTAAGTTAATCATTAATTACAAGTGTGATTTTGCTCAACTAATGCTTAATTGTGAACAAATGAACCATTAATTAATGCTTAACTAATGCATTATTCTGACCCCCTATTCTGAAGTGTTACCAAAAATTTGAATTGCAAATTACTTGAACATTGTGGTTCAACAGTATACAGTTACATAACTTTAAAGATGAATCCCGCACTAACAAACCCGCTAATTTATGTATTTATATTCCATTGTTGTCCCAGATCTGATCTACACTTTGTTTATATATATATATATATATATATATATATATGTGTGTGTGTGTGTGTGTGTGTGTGTGTGTGTGTGCACAGTCTCTACAGGTCAGAAGTAGAGAACCTTCAGTGTTGCAAATGACACTCAAATGGAAATTTTTCTTTCCACAAACAAAGCCGCCAATAAACATTGGGTATACCAACATATGGTTTTCCACCCACAACACACATATTTAATAACTGTTTCTGCTTGTTTGGTTGGTGTGAAATTCAATATTCAAGTATGCATTATAAGAATTGCTGGTAAGTGCTTAAGTCATGTTAGAAGAGGTTGCGGTATTACATAATGTTGAGACTAGCACACAGACATGCACTGATAATTCAAGCTTGTGAAGGAGCAGACAGAGTCAGTACTTTAGCTTCCACCCTCGAGGTACAGAGCTGTTTTTCATTTCCCATTTAGTTATATGATCCAGTTGAGTAATTTAGAGCTTCAGAGATGAAGAGAGGAATTTATAAGCAGGAAGGATCGTACTGGGATGTGAAGACAGCACAGGTTTGTGTGTAGGGAATGAGAAATACTTGCAGGCACAAGCCTTTAGAGGACTGCAAGCAGGGGAAGAAATCAACACCCGCCAACAGCCAAACGCAGGTGCTTATTTAACTCGTAAGACATCGGATTTACATATGACAAGAAATGCTGTTGTTTAGATGCAAAGACTTGATTGTATTTGTAAATGTCTGATTGGCTGTTTGGTGGGCTGTTTGTACGCACTTCTCCGCTCATACACACAGCCTATAAGCGTTTCAGAGAAATGCACAGCGGGGTTCCCGTAGACGGCAGAATAGTCTCAAAATAAGTAGGATATTCTGCTGCATCTGACTAAAATGGTAATATCTTACATTCTGATCATTTTTCAGACTTCTCAAGCAGAAAGTCAAATGTTAGCATTGAATCTTGGCAGTCAAGTCAATTAAATGTTAGCACTGTTAGCTGTGCACTGGCACATGGCTAAATAACAGGCAAAAACACGGTCACAATCTTTAAATACTGATTTTATTTGACTTATTTAAGACTAAGTTTCTTGTTTTTTGTCACATTGACATATAAGTAACCATGACCTAAACATGACAATAATCTGCTCATATTAAAGTTGTTTATTAAAGATGGTGTGCATACTTGTATAAGGGTCAATCGCATCATGTTAAACTGATTTAACACTCAACTCTTTTTTAACTCAGTATTTTCATATAACTCTTTTTAGGCAGCTATGTTAGTATTCTAAGTAGACTTTATGTGACACTTTGACTGGACTTGCATGTTATTTCTACAGAAATTCTTAATGTAGGATGAACTAAAGCACACTGAGTAATCCCATCTAGAAATCATGTCATGTCCAAATAGCATGATTCAATCATGCAGAATGACTGTCTATGATTGAATTATATTTATTTATTGATCATATTTTATAGTAGGTGGCATTAACTACTATCTAATTCCATTAAAAAATTTACTTATTGTGCTCATTGAAAAACACTTTTGCTGCTATTGAGGTGGGATAAGGATAGGGTTAGGGACAGGTTTGGTGGTTTGGGTAGATTTCAGGGACGAGTTAACAGTGTAAATGTAATTATAGAAATTATTTACAGGTGTAGTTACACAGAAGTATCTTTAAAAAAACAAGTACTACGTAAACACATACACAATAATTGAACTGTACTAAATGATTCATTTAAATATAAGTACTGTAGTTAAGGCCACCTAATAAAAGGTGAGACCGAGTTATTGAGCTTTAATCCTAAAATAAATACAATGAAATATGTCATTCAAAATATGGGAAAGCAAATGAATTTGGAAGAGTATTTCATATGAGCATAGTATGTTATGCTTTTTTCTTTTTCTTCTTTTTCTGTTAAGAGTGTGTGGAGTTTAAATGCGCTGAAAGGGGAAACATGTTTGTTGTTTACACAAAGCCTAAAGCCATTTGTTTCCATTTATTTAGAATATTGCATTGTTACTTAGCTGCCTAATGACAAGCCACTTACCGCTGAACCACATTTATGGGATTCTAGACATTAAAACTGATGTTAAAACAGCTAATGTTATTTGTGGACATTAATTAAATTTGTGAGCATTAAGTAAAAAGTACAAAAGCTGTATATATCTATAAAGAGAGAAATAATGGAAAGCTACAAATACACTAGCATCTGCAGTATTTATTTATTTCTTAGCTGAATATAAATAACTATTTAAAAACTGTGTTTTTTTTTTCAAATGGTGCATTCACTGAATGCAATTAAATTGCTACGTTATCTTTTCTACATAAAAAAGGATTTTTTATATATTTCCACTTTATGAACTCACTTCAGCTCCCGTCATTTCCACAGCAGAGCATGTTTTCTTTTTGGTGTTCCTCAAGATTACGGAATTACAATTCCCATTAGACCTATAGACAACCACTTACCAGTTCTCTTCACAATTTATCACTGAAGCATTTCAATCTCAAAGATGAGAACTTAATTACTTCCCTGCTATTTTTCACACCCGTTTCCCAAAGCTAGAAAGAAATAAACTAATTAACATCTTACATACTGGAACATACACCCTGCCTCCAACGACATGAAAAATCTTGTTGTGCATTCACTGCAGTGTAGAGCAGAAAGTTGTGTTAGTAAAGACAAACTTTGTGAACAGTCTCATCCCTCAGGACTGCATGTGAAGGCCACAGTACACTGCGGCCAGATGGAGCTCAGGACTCTATCTAATCATGCTGATATCGATTTTTGTTGTGGAACTGCTTTGACTCATACCTGCACATGTGAAGCCTTCATTTCAAAGAAAGCCATCCATATTATCCAATTATGGCTTGCAATTGGATTCTTGTTTTGAGCATCCATGGAGAGCAATTAGGCAAGATCTGGTTTGTTTTATTCAAGGTCTTCTTTAGGCTCATAATGCACTACAGCTCTGATGCCAGCCTCAAAGTATAATTTAGTCAGAAAATAAAGGACAATAAAACTCTAGCTCTTTATTGCTAATGGGCTCAATCCATCAGTTTACAAGAGGGTAGACACAAACATCATTGTATCCCGTGCACTGATATGTCCACATTGTTTGGCTTAATGTGAGGCGTATTACATACATTTTGTGACAACCTGATACATGTCGTTAGATCATGTTTTAAATCACCTTTGACATGTGCAAATGGATAAATCAAGTCATCATTGAAAGAGCAATGCCCTGGTGGCCCTGAGAAACTTATAACATAGTGTTCAACAAATCAGATATTTGGTAACACCTGAGCTTTATAGTTGATTGCAGCAGTCTGAAACACTGCTGAATATTTGTTAACAACTAGACGATTTTCAATCCTCTGTATCAAGCCCTGACAGTATGAGGGAGTGAGAGCTCATTGTTACAGACAGTCGCAAGGAACACAAGCAGAGAGCCAATCTCTCATTGATATTGTGGTGCAATGCACCATGCATCTACAAGTAAGATCCACTGTCAACCTCTTCCTTTGCCGGGCCCCCATGTAGAATAACTACAGCAACTGACAAGAATCTTGGACATGTCGGGCCTGCAGTGGCTGTGATAGTTAAAGAAGCTGTGGAGAGGGTTCGGAAACATGCCAAACATCCGTTTCTTTGCTTCCCTTTCTGTCAACATGAATCGCATGAGTCTACAAACCAATGCTTGTAGAGATTTTGAGTGGCTTAGATCCATGAGCCTTTGGGCCCATGACTGAGCCAAACATCTGAGTAATGATGCCTCAGAACAAAAAGTCTTGTTACTCATTCAGGAGCTCGTAAGCTCTAGTCAATGACAGTGACAGTGGGTGTGGCATCAGGCCTTGAAGTGACATCAATTTTATATAAAAATTATCCAACAAAAAAGGGGTTGTCCGTGGGGAATATCATGACTTAAATAAAATGGGTTATCACGGCTCAGTCATGATTAGACCAATGAAGGTCGGGAAGTGCAAAGACGATCTAGCAGGCACTCAGATTTGGACATTTAGGTCAACATGTGCTTTTCAGTCCAGAACTTGGACCTAGAAACTCCTACCTGCTTCATATATAAACCTTTGAAGACACCTTTGCACATGTGCAATGAAAAGAGTCTCCTGAGGATCTCGTGTGGTCTCTTGGCTACTTTGTAAACCGGGGTCGCTCCAAGAAGACCACTAGCTCCTTTACACCTGCTTAGAATTTTCTAAAGAGTTGATTTAAGTGTGTTTAATTATGGATAGAACTAAACTTTGTTGGAAAGTGGCCTTTTAGTAACAGGAAAGGACACCAGTTTTGTACTTTATTGAAAAATCCAGCATATGTTGGTTAGGTATGTTTTGAAGGATGCTGGTTTGACCTGGTCCTTAGCTGGTTGAATCTGGTCATGTGCTGGTCCTGAGCAGGAACTAGCTGCTATAGGACCAGCTTAGGACCAGCACATGACTGGCTTAAGGACCTGCATAGACCAGCTCAAACCTTCAGCAATGCTTCAAAACATATCTAACCAGTATGGGCTGTTTTCTGTTTCTGTCTCTCCTCACGAAAGGGGTACTGTCTTGCAGAGTCTAGTTTGAACACTACTCCAAAACTCCTGCCTGTAGTTTTGAAATAGTCTTGAAGTCCTTGACTGGATGGTTCAAGTGCATTTAATTAGGATGGTAGCTCAATTTTGCCGGAACGTGGCTCTTCAGGAGCAGTACTTGACACCCTTGCTCTACAGTCTACCCATAATAACAGTACCTGACAAGAATTGTGAGTTGCAGTGCCTGGGGTCGTTGCAGGTAGAAGCTATGCAGAGGATTCAGAAACATGCCAAACAACATTTCCTTGCTTCCTCCACTGTCAACATGAATCACAAGTCTGCAAATGCAATGCTCACAGAGACTTTGACTGGCTAAGATCCACAAGCCTATGGGCCCATGACTGAGCCAAACATCTGAGTAATGTTGCCTAAGAACAAAAAAAGTCTTATTCAAAAGATTGTAAGCTTTAGTCATCATTCTAGTCATTTTTAGCAGAATCAAACCATATTCGAAAAGCAGGAAGGGTATGTGTAAACACGGATCCAAAGTGGAGGAACTCAAAATTTACCCATGGGATGCAGGGACGTGTTTCATGGATCGAGGCTAGGTCATCAGTCATTGTGCACAGTCACTGATCTTTTTGAATGGAGAGGATGTTTTGGCATGCAAGCAGGAGGCTCAGAGTCGTAGCTCATTATTCAGAACACCCAAGTTGCTTCCGAGAATATCCAATGAAATTTCAAAGAGTTGTTGGTTATTTGTTGTATAATTGCATTGTGACCTTGAGAATATGCCTTCTGTAAAGAGTCTCAAAGATGACGGCCTACATTTTCTTAACTCTGGTTGTGACATAAAGACCTTAGGGGTCCCATAAATTATAACTGAGCATGACAGTGTTCCTTTTGATCCTTGCACACCTCCCAGCTCTGCATTGAATAGAAACTCCGGATGTGTAAGTAAATGCAGCTGTGGAGAATGCCTCTATGATTTTTGGAGAATGTTTTCGAACTTGAGGTTAACCACATGCTTTCTTCTAAACCCCATAGAAACCTCTTTTTTTTTCAGTCACGTACAGTGTGCTTCTTAAAAACAATGAAAGAGAAAATCACTAATAAGCAAACCTGTTTATAGTTCCTCTGTGGAATTTCTTATTAGGCCGAACAATATGCATAAAGTCCTGTTTAACATTGTTGCATGATCACTAACAGGGACTACCTGCTGTTTTAATGCAAAGTGCTCCATCTGTCAGCTCGTGTGCTACACATTGCTCTTACACCAGGATCATCATGATCCAGATGCATTTTGACAGCCTCTGCCGAAGCGTACAGGTTATTCCTGTACGAGGTGTGCAGGTCACAGTGCACTGCTGCTATTGAGAAGGAAGCAACACAGCTCAGACTTAACCTATTATACAGACTGAATTATTTGAAATAAGACAGTTTTTCTAAAAAGAAAGAAATTATAGAACTGAACTAAAGCCTCTGCAGAAATTCAATTAAGGAAGTCATAATTCAAGGGTAGTGCATTGTGCCATCTTTAGGGAATTGGGGGGCTTTGGAGATACAAAGTATTTAGGCTTTATTCAATTAGCTCTCGGAAATGCTTCTCCAAAGGTCAGACGGGAAAGTGAAACAAACAGTGCTCTGTTTATGTGCATTGAGAGGGCCCTCTGCTTCACCCCCTGACTTGCATTTAAAGCAAGTGGCGTCAAAACGAACCACAGTGGGGCCAGTTTTCTTGTTTTGAAGCTGTGCCAGCTTTCGCTTTGTTCCCCCTCTGCCTGCTCATCTAAAAATTATTATGTACCTATAATGGTGCCAATAATAGAAACAGTGCAGCTGCTATATTCATCTAAACTTAGTGCTGCTGCAAAAGTGTGATTTATGTAGTTCTAGGTGATACTGGATCAGTTGGAACAGGCATGAAATTAACTCAACTAGTCAGAAAGATTAGCTGTTAGTCTCTGTCGGGCACACTTAAATGAATGTTAATAAACACAGCTGGCCAGGCTGCTTGTCATGTCTGAGTTGCAGTCTGCTAAAATTCATTTTGGTACTATGACTGTCGGAAATTAAACTGGGCCTGTGGGAAGTTTCTCATAATTGCTTTTTAGAATGGCTACTGACAAGTAGGAAGAACTGTTCTGCCTGTAGAGGGAAAAAGTATTTTGTTTTTTGTTCTGTGCAGTTTTGATGAGCCTTGTGTACTGGCAAATAACCAAACTCTGGCCTTTTCAGGAATAACTGTAAGTGGTTTTATTGTTTTGAGTTCAGCAGGGCTTTTGTGAGATTTTGGTGTTTTATGGTTTCTAGTTGGTTTGCCCTTGCATTGCATCTTATCATAACAGTTTTCAGAGACTGTCAAGCTGTTAAAGAACCTTACTGTACTAACAACAATACACCATAAAATACCTATAGCTCCTGCTCCTTAACTTGATATGTTGTTGTAAAATATTTTCCCCATGACCCTAAGGACACCAGGGCCCTTCTTTATTCCTTAAATTCCTTTCTGGTCTTTAGTTCTTTTAGTGGAAAGGACACTGCACAAGTAGATAAAAGTAAAAAAAACTAAGATACAAATCGATAATTTGTTTTTTTTGTACTGATATAATGTAAACAGCGTAATCAGAAAACAAACCTAAAACCTTGTTTTTCTACCTGCTCATGACCCCTTTTCACTTTTTTGATCTCCATGC
The DNA here is from genome assembly GCA_032359435.1 of Enteromius unitaeniatus. NCBI lineage: Eukaryota > Metazoa > Chordata > Actinopteri > Cypriniformes > Cyprinidae > Enteromius > Enteromius unitaeniatus. Next base: position 522,889 of record JAUMHI010000012.1, read on the forward strand.
CATTTCCATGCACATAACTTCTTTCTAAAGCTCCACCTCTCTTCATCACAGTGTTCATCCCTCAGGTGAATTGAAACTTTGATTTTAAAATTCTAAATTATAATCCTGAAAGACTGATCTTACAAGCCGATTTTAGAAACCCATATTATGTGCCTGCCACAAAACTCTATCATCCTTTATTCTTCTTTATGAAAGAAGGATGGCTGTAAAAGTTAGCATGTTAAAGTATGTGATTAATTGAAAATTGTTAAGGTAATTAATTTTTAACTGTGTAGCATGTGCATAGAGATATTTTCATGGATACTTTATTAGAAAACAAGCCCAGATGGGACATTAAGCAAAATACATATGCATATATGCTAATATGTCAAGTTCAACAATTTAATTATCACCCATGTGAACAACTCTCAACATCAGTCAAGGACTGAAAGTTTACATGTAAGATTATGTCCATAACATGTAAAAAGTTCTGTTTTATGCTGTTCTTGTAGTTTTGATGTATTTTGAAGAATATAACATCTGTTATATGTTGCAGATGTCTGTCTGTGTTATTAAGAAGATATGCATATATTTGAGAATAAGTGTCATTCACACATGCACATACATTTTTTAAAGCCATCAAAAAAAAAAAAAAAAAGTTACTAAAAAATTCAATATCAAGGTTTACCTCCCCAAATAAAGTTTAAGTATGAATAATACATAGAGAGAGAGAGAAAAAGAGAGAGTCATTAAAGTTAAACTTTAACAACCCCAAATGAGCACCACGTGTGTTTAAAATTAGATTTTACATAGATTTGTCAGTTTTTTTTATCAAAGACAGCCTTGTTTTTTTCAGTCAAACACTATCAGGGATCTCACCTCACCTGGCTGAAGACTATATTTAAAGTTTGAAACTGTGAAGTTTGTTGAGCGTTATGAGAATGGTATGAGGTATCATCAAAGTAAAACAGAGTTTCCGAATGCCGATCTGACTATCAAGGTCTCGCTCTTGAGGTCTACAAAAGGTAAGAACTGCAGATGGCATAACAGAAACTGATGCAACATGGTGCAAGTCTGGCAAACAAAACCATTGTTCTCTATTCAAATAATAAATAACTTAATGCTTGTCATCCTTTTTCTGGGTTAAGCTAGGGAAGCTTTTGTTTCAAAACATGAGGGGTTGGGGATCTTTGTACAATGACTAATGTATCAGAGAAAGCAGCATATGAAGTCAGGCTTCTTAAAAAAATGATTCCCCTTGATCTAGCCAGAAAAAGTCTTATTGTTCTGTACTTTGTTCTAAGAGCACCAGAGAACTGCTGTGTATCTCACACACACACACACACATGAAAGCAGTCTATTTTTAAGAGCAGTTATTTTTCTGTTTGCAAAGATGTGGGACAGTATATCCACCTCTGTCTCTGCTTTCGCTCCAAAGGAACTAATTATGTTCCTTCCTTTGCATAATTCAAAACAGTTTATGGTAATGGCTGTGGAAGTGATTGCCTCCTGTTTTTTTTTTCTGGGCCAAACAGACACTTTTTTTTGTATGAACAACACAGCATTTATTCTGATACACCTAATTATGTCAACAATCTTCAGTGGACCCCAATATCTCATTTCTTACAGACTTGAGCCCTGTGTCAGCAAAATACACTTTAGGATGCTTACTTGATGCTTTACGTCACAGAGCCCAGCTCACATGTTCTAATTTCTCTATATATATATTGTGGTGGGAAGAGACGCTGGTTTCCATCCTTTGGCACCTTGCCGAAGCTCACAGCCGATGATGATGTTGAGAGCTATCTAAAAATGTTTAAAACCACCATGGAGACGGAGGGGTGGCCACGAGACGTCTGGGTTTTGGTGCTGGCACCATTGTTAAACACTGTTGGAGACCCAGTCCACCCAGGAGGTCCACCCAGTCCCTCACCCTCTCCTGCATTTCATTGTACGTAATGGCCTGCTGTACTGTGTGTACACTCGGAGGCATGGGGGGATCACCTGGATCGGCTTCGGAGGGTGCTGTCTGAGCTAAGACAGGCTGGACTAACTGCCAACCCCCGCATAAAATGTAGGAGGCCAAGTACCTGGGTTTCATCGTTGAAAGAGGCCTGGTGAAGCCCCAGGAGGATAAGGTCTGGGCGGTCCTGGAGGCCCCGAGACCCATCACAAAAACCCAGGTACGGGCCTTCTTGGGGTTGGCAGGATACTACCGTTGTTTCATCCCCAGCTTTTCCTCTGTAGCTGCCCCTCTGACAGACCTGACCAGGAAGGGGCACCCAGAGAAAGTCCTCTGGACGGACAAAACAGAGAAGACGTTCAAGGCGGTAAAAACGGCACTTACTTCCGAACCTGTTCTATGTGCCCCTGACCGGTCTGGAACATCCAACAACAATGCCGATGGGCTCTCTCAGTTCTGGCCAGCGTACGCAGGTCTGTTAGGGGACACTCCCAACACACCCTTTGTTTCCCCTCTTCTCTCTTCCACCAGGACCAGGACACCACTTAGGGGGGGGAGAGTGTGGTGGGAAGAGATCAGCGTCCAACAACTCACACCTGGAACGGACCATTTTGGGCCAATTGGTCACGGCCGGATGAGTATTTAAGACAGACCAAAACACCGCTAAGATGAGCAACAACTCCAATGCAGATGTGCCTGTGCTTACCCGCTCTCTTTACCTACCTTTACAGAGTCACCGTGACCGAGGAAGCTCGAGACTGCACCCACTTGCACCGGAGCACTGATCACCAGCACCTAAAGACGGCCGTACAAGGTGCAAATTCGGACAGTCGGAAGACCTTATGGCCACGCACACGTCACGAGTGATTTTGTTTAAGGATGAAGTGGTTGCAAGATTTTAAGACCTGCCGATTTCTGAGGCAATCACATTCACACAGTTCCGCGCCAAAAACACGCACTCTGAGGAAGAGATTCTTTTCATTGTGACAGCAATGGCTTGCGAAAAAACAAAAAAGAAAAGAAAACGAAGGCATGGCAAAGAGTTTGGCTGAAGGGCAGAGAATTAAATAAATATTGACAGTTCCTTTTTTATGGATTAATACTATTTATTATATTATTTTAAATGCTGCTTGATATATCATACAGCGCTTGCCATTCTTGCCAATTCAGCGTCATTTTTTTGACAGTCCAAATTCTCAGTGGCGCTGCCATGTTCGTCTTTCTTCTTCTGTTGTTTTCTTTTGTAGCTAGCTTCTGATTGGTCATTTCCAGTTTGCTCAACAAATTGGCTCGTTCAACAAAGTTGAAAGTTTTTTGACATGTTTAAAAATGATTGTGAGGTCGGGAAGTGCTCATAAGGCACTTTGCTCATCTCTGAATTTCTCACCCACCATACGAGCCCCGACCAAATGAGAAGAGATTACTTCCTCCGATAACCCAAAAAATCGCATGCGAGCTTGTACAAGCTCAAAAATCTCACTGCGTATGACAACCTAAAGGAAAGAAGTGGGGAGAAAGAGGGATCAGCACACAGAGCACCACACTTTCACTGACTGTTTACATTTCTGCTCACCTTGTTTTCAATAAATCCACCCTCCAGGGTTTGTTCTTCACTGCACTCTCTTGTCATGTTCTCTAGCGCCAGTGGCGACAATATATATGTGTGTGTGTGTGTGTGTGTGTGTGTATGGTCGGCATGTGTAAGACATGATCCTGGATCAACATTACTGTCCAAAAATGGTTTACTGTCTAAACCTTACCCTATACCCAAAATGTGTTAAAATGAGTGTGAAATTATAGCTGAATAACAAGGGTGTAGAAGCACTTAACACTGATCATAAGCCTAAAAAACTATATTTTCTAAAAAATGATCCCTCAAATCTGATTGGTTGATTGGAATGTTGTTCCAGAGTTAATAAAATGTTGCTCCAGGAACATCTTATGCTCTATATATTATTTTTATTTATTTATTTTCTGCTGTTTCATTCTTCTGTTTAACGTACAATAGCATATTTTGAAGAATGCTGGTGATCATACTGGTCCCTATTGACTTCCATGGCGTTTGTTCCCTATACTATGGAGGTCAATCATAATGACAAAATTTTCATTTTGAAAAATACACACAAATACTATATATATTTTCCAAAACATGTTTTACTCAAACTGCAACAAAATCAAAGCTATTAATCAAAATTATTATAAATATGAGATTACTTGTAGGTAGGTTTTTTGATGCATCTTGGAGATGTTACCACAGTTCTTCCTCATCTCAGTTTGTCTCAGTTTGCTCTGATTTTGGATGACGGTGATGATGATGATGATCAGATATGGAGCACTGGCTGCTGTCAAACTAAATATCACTGTATTATTTCAAATAATGTTGAAATGAATACTTGTAAATATAAACTGATATTTCCTACTGACACACTACAGCGAAGATAGAAATACTGACTTAAAACCATTTTTATCTGGTGTATACCAGTGTTCTCATAATTTTGGCCACCACTATACAGTATTTCACTAATTTATATCAGTACATTTCTGTTTAAGAATGCTGAGTGGCCATAAACCTTATGTGTCTTTAAGCAACAGTGGTGCATAAATGACCCAGTGGGTTCTTTGACTTGAGCAGAGAGAAGAGTCACTAACAGTTTAATTACATTTCTCAGTAGCTTGTTGGTAGCGTCACTATTTTCACAATCAAATAGCTTTTCAGTAGCAAAGCTATTTCATTGATCAAGTAGCGCAGTAGCGTCCACACAAGCTAACGTTACATTTCCCAAGCATTTCTGACGCTTAAGCACAAATCGGAAATACAAATGCTACAGATCACTTATCCTAGATCAGTATATGAGGCCACCACCATACACGGGCCAATGCAGCCGCCCGCAATAATGTCAGTGGCTTCTTCTTACTGCGGTTGGCAATGAGCTTTTTGGTGTTAGCGCCACCTTCTGCACCGGACGCGTGACATGCTTGGGCGAACACTTTTTGAAAAGATGGCAGAGGAAGGAGAGGAATTGATCCCGAAGAGGGAGTAACTGTGGCCGTACCTCGAGAAGTTCATGACGCTGACTGAGACAACGCTCTGTTTTTTGGTTCTGCTTAGAGTAGTTTATAATAATGTGGTTTGTCCTGTGGTTACAATACACACACACACTCTACACTTTTTGTTATTTGTTAATATGTTTGTTTCTGTTGCCAAATTGGTTTGGAACAATTGTTAAATGAATAATTGCGCAATTATGCATGCCTATCAGTTTGAATGACATTTTTTATCACTAAGGTAGTTGTTTCAATAAAAAAAAAATAAATAGCTTAGATGTAGTTAAACTACTTTTGTCATGGGTAGTAGCTTTAGTGTAGTTAAGCTACATTCAATGTAGAGTAACTGATAGCTTAGCTCACTACATTTTCTAAGTAGCTTGCCCAAGACTGGCCTTCAGGCATGACCAGATCTACAGTCTGCTCTAACCCCTATCAGAGTGCTTGCCTCAGAATATCAGTATCCTTTGACACAACCGCCGTTGCTTTCTTTACTCAAAGAACATATTATCTTTGGTATAGAGACAAACTCTTAAAACCTGTTGCGTTAATACATCAAAACACCCGTGGGCTTAGTTAGTTACATTTGAAGCTTGTTGACTTGATTAAATATGAAGTTTTAAATTTGAAGTTCCCTCTTAGTCTTCTTTTTTGGCCATATGGTGTAGTTATGACATCTATTGGAAGGGGCTAAAAGCTAACTAGTCAAACCTTGACCTCTTTTCTGGGGTAGGGTTGGATGTACATGCCACAGGATATTCAGGATAAAGGAATACACTTCAGTCATAGATTTGCACTGCTACTGTTCTTTCTTGACACTTCTCTATATCTTCGTCTTTTGATCAAGGTCTACTTTGAACAGCAGAGAAATATGTAAGGCTGGAGTCTCTGGGGTCCAAGAAGTTTCAGAGGAAACCAGCACCACTCAATAAAAGAATAAACCAATGCCTGGGTTTATATTCCACCTCGCAGGATTGCGTGAGAGCTCCATTTAATAGTCCTTCTCATGCTTTTCCCATCTCTCTCCACTCCTCATCTATGAGACAAGGGTCACCTTAAGTTTCTTGAGAATGTAATCAATATATAATGTTCAGTGTGAATACTAAATCATGTTTGGTATCATTTAAATAATCTCAGTGTGACTTTATATAAAACTCTATCCTACTTCTGCAGAGTCACTTTTTTGGACTTTGTACAGGACTAGGTACTGTAGTGTTTGTGTAGTAAAAATGTTTGTGGAATATTTTTGATCAATTATACTCAAGAAAAGGCATGTTTATGACACTTAAGGTTTTGCTTTGATTTGTATGGTTTCCATGTATGGTTTTATTTTAAATCTAATCTATCAATCTATCTATCAACATCAATATCTATATCAGTATCTATATATGTTAACAACTTATTTTACGTTGACAGCACTAGATTTTTGTCGTTTATGTCTAGTCCCACAATATTCTGGAATGTTTCATATTCCAAAATATTACAGAAACTTACCTGACCTAATCATTGACCAAAATAATAGTATTATAATAATTAGCACCACAGAATTACAGAACAAACATCTGTTTGATCAAAGTGCTGTGGTAATGTTTAATCGTGATATTGCCTAATATTGTAGCAGTGACAAATGTGTTTCATTAAACATCTGTTCTATTAAGCAGAAAGAAAGATAATGTTATAACAGTTTTAAGGACAAGTAAAAAGTATTTTGTGCTTGCTACTCTATGTAATTTGTGTAAGGGAATAGTGTCATTTTTCATTTTTTTTGTGTCATATAATGTTTATTTTATGCTTTTCATTTTTTTCTATAAATGTAACAGACATATACACAAAGAACACAAACATGGCCTACTTTACTGGGTTCAGTCTTTGGGTCACTGATTCTTACAAATGCACCTTGTTATGTAGAAGCACAGCTGTTATAAACAACACTCTTAGAGAGATGAGCCAGAGAGCAATTGTCTCAATTATAAGAACTGGCATATGTCCTATTATCTGGATGTATTAAACAGCATAACAGAAAACAAACCCTGTTTGTTCAAGTATATCAATCAACCTGACACAGAAAAATTGGCTTAACCAGCCACTTGCGTTTTGGGTAGGATATTTTTTTTGTCTCTATTTTTATGCTCTGGAAATTGCACACTTCACCTTTAATTAGGCACTTGATCATTGTAGGAGTTTATCATAAAACTCAGACTGCAGCATATAAACATGTTGCAGTGTAAGTTCGCTTTTTCCGAGAGGCACAATTTTCAGATTTATTTATGACATAAATCGTTCCAGACAACAATCACAAACTCTGGACGCGATGCCTTTTTTATTCATGAAGTAACAATTCATTAACAATAGTGCCTTTAAACTTTAAAACCATTTTGGTCCTTTGGAACACAGATTTAGTGAATCACTTCACCACCATTGATGAATAATACAGTGCACTCCACTTGTCAGGGATGAAGCAGGATTCAAGTGCGCGAAACACAAAGTCTTTTATTTCTTATAAACAAAAGGAATTTCACACAGTTCGGACTTCGCTGGAAATAATTCGCTCCCGGTTACAGCCACCACGGCAGTGGGAGCCACGAAACCCAGCGTCCGCTCCTTTTCGCTCCTCTAACGTGAAAGCCATGCCCGTGGGGAAGAACAGAGGAAAAAAGGAGAGAAAGTAATCAGAAATCAAGGGAGTGTGGAGACAGCAGGACAATGAGAATAATGAGCATGTGGAGAACTGTCAAAGTTAAAACAAACACAAAAGAAAGAAAGGTGATCAGCCACAAGACCCAACACCACTAATATTGGCACCCTTGAAAAATCTGAGCAAAGGTGGATGTGAAAATAAATCTGCATTGTTTATCCTTTTGATCTTTCATTCAAAAAATTCTAACCTAAAGTACCACTGAATTAAAACAATTGAAATGGGGTGAAAACCTCATTGTGCAAAATGCTTTTCCCCAATACTTGTTGGCCAAAATTATTGGCACCCCTAGAATTTTTTTTATGAGTAAAGTATCTCTGAAGTGTATTTCCATTCATATTAACAATTTTGAGCACTCCAGGGTAATTATGAACATGAAAATATCCAGCCATGGCTTTCTTTTTTTACAGAAACATATACTGTACAGGAGGGAAAACAAAGCCCGAAATCCCTTAATCATCAACACAATGAGAAAAATGTAAGAAAAATTCTACTCCCTCATCCAAAAACCATCTCCAGCATGTTCAGTTGTCAGACAGGACTGGAACTACATATAGGACTGGCTTCTATGACCAGATGAAACAAAAAATATGTTTTTTAGCAGCAATCACTCATGTTCCAAAACAAACATCAAAATAAACAAGAATTAGTCACTGAGCACAAAATGAAGCTTTTGCCATGTCTGTCCCAGTCCTCTGACCTGAACCCTGAGTGAGGTGAACTAAAGAGGAGAAGCAACATGGAGTTGGTCTAAAGGGTCTGGAGTGATTCTGGATGAAGTGATGATCTCTTTTCTTATCAGGTGTTCTCCAAACTCTTCAGGCATTATAAGAGAAAACTCAGAGCTGTTATCTTGAGAAAAGGACATAGCAATAATTGGGTGCCAATAATTGTACCCAACTTGTATTGGAGAAAAACATTTATTTCATCATGAGTTGTTCTCCCCATTTTCAGTTGTACCATTAAATCAATGGTAGGTTAGATTTTTTTAAGGAGGATAAACAATGCACATTTATTTTCACAGCCACCTTTGCTCTGATTTACCAAGAATGCCAATATTAGTGCAGGGCACTGTAAATGACATTCTAACAAGTATAATAAAATTTTTACAAAGCCAATTTGAATCTATTTTCTCCTATGAAGCAGAGGACCCTGCACCAACAGTTTTAATTAGACAAGCAATGAACCATCAAGAGAGGCCTTCACACCCGAGGCCCTAAGGGATTGTACTGTGAGGACAGAGGATTAAAGCTAAAGTAACCTTAAATACCTTCCAACTTTATGAACCCTGAAATTCACCAACCACTATAAAACACAGCCACTGAAAATATATCAACCACTCAAATATAGAGGTCTGCTGAGTGTACTTTAAAGGTTTAAACATTCTCAAAGGTACTTTAATTTAATGCCTTTGATGATTCTGCACTGATTAGACCATGTGTCTAATGGCTGTGCTTTCTGATTGCGCATGCTGTGATGCTGAACTGCGTGTGTTCAATCGCCATTGACAGATTTGGCAAATTGTTCATTGTAAAACAATTGCTCAGTAGCTTAAAAATAACACTCTAAAATATGTTTCAAAATACTTTGCTGCCAGCTTGTAGGAACTTGAAGTTTGATTTACATACAACCCTCTCCCCCAAAAAGCAAATTTGCCCAATTTCCAATAGATTGAGTGGATGAATAATTCAAGAGACCAAATTTTGGGACAAAAAAATGCATTTACATAAACTCAATATGAAGTATTAGGATCCACATTCTGTCTTCATTCCCAAGTCGAAAAACAGACTGAATAATAGCAGACGGAACAAGTCAGAAACTGATCTAAACAATCTTCGCGCCAGTGGCTCAGCATGATGACCCGATCCATCTTTGTTCACCTTGGGATATGCTTTAATGACAGTGACCCTTCAAAGGCTGGAGCATCAGTGGTCAAACAAGGTCTTCAAGGCATTCTCAGTTCCCTTGAGACAGAAGACGAAGGGTATGTTTGACCTCTGCTTCGTTAAAAAGATTCCCCTATGTTTTGGTTTGGGTTCTGGTGGGACACAATTTCTACAGCTGTCATTATGAACCAATTTCTTAATTGTACCCAACAGCAAAGGCTGTGATGGCTGTAGGAACCTAGTAACCTTAGGGCTTTTGGTTTTGGTCTGCTTCTCTGAAATTGGGTCCATTTCTTATCTTTATTGTAGCCCAATGTTACAGAATACTCAACTAATTCTAAACTCGGCATTGGAGTTCCTTCAATGAAACTACCCCATTTTCTAATACCGAATTTTTGTGTTTCATCCACGCATTTAATTGCCCTCAAAGGCATTTTTTTGTGAAAAGGATTAAATGATCCGGTACAGTCTTGTTTTCCACGAGTAGAATGGTCATTAGTCAAGTTTATTAACTTCACTATATGCCTGAGTGGTTCCTCCTACATGATGGCTGTGATTTCAGAGAACCGCACTCCCTCACCTCATCAGCTTTCGCCGGGGGCCACCATTAGCACCCTCACATCAACAAAAGACGCTTTTGGGTCTGTGAGTGTTCAGTCACAAGTTTGGCAGGGAAGGCCCCTGCTGATGTACATCCTGTGACGAGGCTCTACTTGTTGGGTCTTGTCTTGAAGGCTGACCCTGATTTTACTGCCTCAGCCACTCACGAACTTGCCATGTCTGCTCAAGTTACTATGCCTGTGTCTTCAATCCCCAAAACTCATCACCACAGTACAGGCTTGCCTCAAAAACCAGCCCTAGAGCCTCCATTCACCTTAACCTAAACTTTGTCTGAACACACTGGTTTGTAGCACTGTTTTAAAGTTTACTTCACTTTTATTTTGTGATTTTCCTATGCCGAATAATGAACTGAAAGTCTTACACATGCACAGAAAACAGCTTACTTCTGCACTGTGTTTGATGATTCCATTATTTTACATATGCCTACATATGCAATTGCTTGTTTTTGCTTCTTCTTCATCATGTTTTGAGATTTTTAATTCTCTTTCAGAAGATGTGCAATGGTGCATTTTTTCTGTAACAGTTCAAACAGAGCCAGAAAATTATGTCAAAAGCAAGCAAGGGAGTCTTGAAAATCTGCTGGTACTTTTTTCTTGTCAGCCAGTCTTTTGTCATTAGTTCCATGTACATTTACCAGCACAATTATAAATTCCTCTGGATCAGCTTTTTCATCTACCTTACAGAACAAAACACAAGCACTTCCTTTACCAGTTAAAGCAGTCACAGTTAAAGCAGGAAACATGTTTCCTAGGATGAATCTGTGAATGTGTTCTCTGGGCCAATTAGCTTGTTTATAGACGGGTGGTCAAATTGTTAGCTAATGAGTCTCCTGCACTGGCAGGCTAAACAAAAACACAATCATCCCAGGCTCTTTGAAAAGATGTGCCTACAGTATATGCAACATTTCTGAACAATCAAATTACGCTGATTCTAGCATTTTTTACAGCACTTTCAAAGATGTCTCATTCAGTTTTATCCAAAACAGTTGAATGTGTGCTGCTAAAGGGTAAAAATAGCATGCCATACACTAAACCCAACCCTATACCCAACCCAGTCTCACGGCAGTTCATGATTTAGTCACATAATTTAATTTAATCTATTTTTTTTCATATATTTATTTGTGCCAGGGAATGTTTATTTTGTTATTTTCATAAGTCCAACGTGTTTTTTAAACTAATGCATATCAATTGGATGCATCTTAGTTGAAAAAACATCCAACAGTTTCGCTGTTTGCATTACTCCACATGCAGTATTTCTCAACAGCGTCACAGCAGACACCCAAATCGACTATAATTTGATAAATAAAACTATTTTTCCATTGAATGTTACCTAAAGAGTTTTTAGGTGAGAATGTTGACATTGTTTAGGCCTCAAATACCAATTTTGTTTAAAAAAAAAAAAAAAAAAAAAAAACAGTATAGGGTATTTAAAAAATACTTCTAGGGTATTTAAAAATTTGCTCTGATGTTTTCTGAGAGGTGATCTCAGAGCATCAGCGCTCATGAACCCACCGACAACATCCTCACCTTAGGAAATTGGTGCTGACTCTAAAATGAGATTTAATTCAGTTTGAATAAATCTAACAGGCAGTCTTTGGTCTCATGAATCTATTATTTGTTCCACAGCAAATAGTTTTGGCTGAAGGCAAAATCTCACTACGTTATATTGTATGCATCTTTAATGCTGTATATCAAAATTCTGCCCTTTTACTTTTGACAGAATTGCCTAGCAACTTTTATTATGACTGTTGCTATTATTATTCAGTAAATAATATCTTATATAAATATTAATAGTACCATTTAGTATTGGGAAATGTGTGTGTTCTTGCTGGTGCTGATTTTCAAAGTCAAAGTCAAAAGTCAAAGTCAACTTTATTGTCAATTCTGCCACATGTACAGGACATACAGAGAATTGAAATTACGTTACTCTCAAACCCTTGGATGGAAAAAAAATACAAAAATGAAGTAAAAATTTAAATAAATACAATTATACATATAACACGAAGATTTTAGTTGCATTATTAGTTACAATATACCGCCATTAGATTGCAACTAAAGACTGTGATCATGAATGAGTCACCTGATTCATTATGCGTTGCATAAAAGTACTTATATATATATATATATATATATATATATAATAAAGTTTTATAAATATTCGTTTTTAATTAAAATATTAGCATATTTAAAAACTAAATTATATATATATATATATATATATAAGTATGTGCTGACAACAATAAAAAGTAGTTCATTACATTAAAACAGCGACATCTAACAGCTGACTAAACAATGACACGCATGTGCTCAAGTATCCACTAACAAGGGCATAGGGATGATCACTATGATTTGGAAAATGGCCATGAATAATATAAATGTAATACCTCACTTGTTGCCGTATTATTGCTATATTACTTGTGGCCTCATATGGCCAAATCAAAGCCGTTCCAATATATATTTACAGTAGTGTGAGCACAGCAATACATAGAACCTAATAACCTTCAGCAAGTAAAGCAAAGGTGTCAGTAGCAAGGACTGCTCTCTGAAATATTTAAATAGATGAGGATAGGCTCAGGTTATGATTGATTTTTAGATGGGTGTGCCAAGGTGGTACTATATAATATAAAACTTTCTTCAAGTAATTTTAACCACAGAATTTATTTTACTCATAAATCAAAAACCACTATCCTACAAAGTCATTAGAAATTTCAAAGGGAACCCATGATGAATTAGTTTTCCGTGTTGCCCTTCAAAATGATGTGGCAGAACAGCTCCCTTTGGCCAAGATATTTAGCAGAGCAATGCCTAAAGAGTGGAGATCTGCAGATTTTATTTTTTTTTTTTGGTGAATAGTTGATTGAATTCTATGGAAATCGAGCTCCTGGAGGTTCCATGCAGGCCTTGGGATAAACTAGGCTTGGTATTCTTGTCTGTGATTGAATTTGCGCTGGCATAAATATGGACAGTGGTCAAGCACTATGCTTCACTGCAGTAATCCACATCATAATGTCTCCTGCACAGAAATTGATTTGGCTCCAGGCTGCCACTTGCAAAACACGGATAACAGAGCACATAGCAATCATAATGCATTGTTCATTTCAATTGTGAATCCACGTTTACATCAATAATGTATTCTTGATATCCTCCTCGCTGACAACAGCAAAATGCATCTAACTCGGCTGTAGCTTAAAATGTATGTATGCTTATTAAATCTGCTAGCTCATGTTTTGCCTCAGGTAAAATACCAGCCTTTTTCATTAGTTAATACACACTGTGTCCGTTTTTTTCTTAAATATGTTTGCTGCTTTAGAATTGCGTACGCACATTTACACACAGTACAGATAAATGCACAAAATCAGTCAATACTCCTTCATGTATCAACGAAGCGGCAACCCAGATGTTATGCATACTGCATTTTATTTTATTTACCTTGATTTCAAGCGAAATGTGCTCGTTTTACGTAAACGTTAAATTTGAGATATTAAGACGTCTTGGAATTTAAAAGTCCTCAAATCAAATCCTTCATTATGTCTTTATCCCGGCAGAGATTTTAATAACATTTCTATGCATTAATTTGTATGCTGGGCCACAAGTAAATTTATGAGTATATTCAAATCAGAGACTTTGTAAGATATGCATCATTTAGTAAGGAAAACATAACTTAAATGAAGAGGAGAGGAAAGCAAAACTGTGTCAAACATATTTCTCAGGATGTCTAGAGTAACAAAAACGAACGGTAAATATTTCATACCAATAGATGACGTACATAAGAAGATGTAACGTTATGTGTGTGATAAAATATCATGTATAGTGCTAAAAAAATGAATAATTCAGCTGATAATGAGCTATTCTCTGCTATTATGTTTTTATTTAAGCTACATCAAATGAGAGGCATCTTAGGAACATTCTTGATTGCATTTAACGAACTTGCTTCAATTTCAGTACATATATTTTTAGTTGTAAAGTGTTGTGCACTTTATAATTGCTCATTCTGTCTACAATACGGAAAGAGTAAAATAACAACTGTCTTAGACGATGTGAAGCTGTGCAGTAAGCGTGTGTTTTCTGTGCTGTACTGTCAGTGTTAACACATTTTGAGAGGTCAGGCTTGTGCACAGCTAGCTCCAGGGTTTCTCTTTTTTTCTCTCGTCACTTTTCCTGTGTACATACAATATGAGGCGCTTCAAGTGCTGCTGTGTATTTGCGTTCATGTGTGCTCCATTTATACCCTGCTCCAGATATTTGTCCATTTTCTGATATCCCAAGCTTCTTCCGTCGATATCCACTCTGCTCCACGCCGCATTGATCCCCAGCAGATCCAAAGGTGCCTCACCTTCAGAAATGGCTGAAAATAGCTTTGAGCAGTTGCACTCTGTTGAGACAGCTTCAGTCTTTGAGAAGTGTCTGCCTCTCGAACATCAGCGGACGGGTTTTCACCGAGTTCACTTGTACAAGTGTGACAGTGCCAGACAAGCTCTATGAAGCAAGTCAGATGGACAACAAAGGGAAAAATGACAAGGCCTTGGCCCCACATTGCCCTGATCACAGTCCGGTGATGGACAAGTCAGCTAAATTAGACACTGTCCGTCAATTTCTGCTCCATTCTAACGGTCTAGAAGGGCTCTCTTTGTCCCCGGGTGTCTGTCACCTCAGCCATGTTTCAGAGGTCTGTCCATCTATCGAGGTGACAATCATTCCAATTTCTCATCTGTTGAAACAGTTGATTGACGTCTGACGGGATTAGAAATGAAATATTACATTTGCTGTTAGGCTGTAGAAAAGGATGAACGGTAGCTATGTCTTGGAGGAGATGTAAGTTGAGCTAAAGCCCTTTATGCATTTTTAAACACGACATGATGAAAGTCAGGCTGCAGCTGGACACCTGTTTTGATTAATATTTCTTAAATAATTCACTGGTGCGATGTTGTCGATATTCGCTTTATTAAAATGATCAAAGGCAGCTTCTCTAGGTCAAAGTTTAAGTTCAAATATCAATACATAAATAATAAATACATAAAATGATATTTTGTCCTATCTTATGGATGCTAACAATTTTATTCATTTTTCAGTATATATTCTTTCAGTGTATATATATAAAAACTAACAAAACAAATAAAAAGCTTTGTAGATATTCAGCTAATATTACTTAGCAAATGTGCATATATATTTTATTATTAATAATAATGCAATCTAAATATCTGTATAATTGTAAAAATGTTATAATATAACATGATGATGGTGATTATTGTTGTTGTTGCACACACATTATTGCAAGTACATTTGTTTAGAAACAGGTTTGTTTATACTACTACTAATAATAATTAGCAGCAGTAATAGTAGTATTAATAATATTAATATTAATAATTATTATTGTTATTGTTGTACAGACATTTTTAGTGCAAATGTATGTGTTTTAAAACTATTTATTAATAATAATAATAATAATATGATTATTATTATTATGCAGGTGCTATACAATTAGAATATTTTCAAAAAGTTGATTTATTTCACTATTTTCATTCAAGAAGTGAAACTTGTATTCCACACAGGCTGATACATTTCAAGTGTTTATTTCTTTTAACTAATGAAAAACCCAAATTCAATATCTCAGAAAATGAGAATATTGTGAAAAAGTTGAGTATTGAAGACACCTGGTGCCACACTCTAATCAGTTAATTAACTCAAAACACCTGCAAAGTCCTTGAAATGGTCTCTTGGTCTAGTTCTGTAGGTCGACACAATCATGGAGAAGACTGCTGATTTGACTGTTGTCTAAAGGTGACCATTGATCCCTTGCACAAGGAGGGCAAGACACTAAAGGTCATTGCAAAAGAGGCTGACTGTAAGCATATTAATAGAGAAGAGAAGGGAAGGAAAAGCTGTTGTAGAAAAAAAAGTGTACAAGCAATAGATATAACCGCCCCCTGGAGAGAATGTGAAACAAAACCCTTCCAAAAATGTGGAGAGATTCACAAAGAGTCAGAGCTTCAAGAAGCACTACACACAGACGTATGCGAGACATGGGATTCAGCTTTGCATTCCTTGTGTCAAGCCGCTCTTGAACGACAGACCACATCAGAAGCATCTCGCCTGGACTAAACACAAAAAGGACTGGGCAATGTTCTCTGATGAAAGTAAATTTTGCATTTCCTTTGGAAGTCAGGGTCCCAGAGTCCGCAGAATCCATGTTGCTTGAGGTCCAGTGTAAAGTTTCCACAGTCAGTGATGGTTTGGGGTGCCATGTCATCTGCTGGCGTCGGCCCACTGTGTTTTCTGAGGTCAACACAGCTGTATACCAGGACGTTTTAGAGCACTTAATGCTTCTTTCTGCTGACCAACTTTATGGATATGCAGTTTTCATTTTCCCACAAGACTTGGAATTGCGAAAAGGATGCAAAGATGCAATAATTTAGACAAAAGGAGCCCCAACTAAGTATTGAGTGTTGTACATGATCATACTTTTCAGTTGGCCAAGATTTCTAAAAAAAAAAAAAAAATCCTTTCTTTGTATAGGTCTTAATTAAAAAAAAAAAGAAACTGAATTTTAAAGGAAAATAATATTATTATTGTATAATTGTATTATTATTTTAAAAAAATAATAATTATATGACCAGCACCTGTACATGATGACTATTGTTGTTGTTGTTGTTGTTATTGTGCACACATTGTATTGCAAATATATTTGTTTATAAACAGGCTTGTTTCAAAACAGTATATAAGAATAATTAGTAGTAGTAGTAGTGGTGTTAGGGGGTTAATAATATGAATTATTATTATTGTGCACATTAGTGAAAATATATCTGTTGTAAAACAATATTATATTCATTATTATTGTTATTAAAAAAACAAATATATAAATAAATGTGATTTGTATTCCTTTTATTTTTCCTCGAGTAATCTGTTTTTAGTTCAAGAACAGGTTTTGTATACTGTGTCTCTTTCTCTGATAGACCTCCTCACCTCCTCCTGAATCAAGCAGACATGATTGCTTGATGTATTCTGGCAGGCCACCTGCCGTCTGCACAGAGCGTTTTCAGAGCTCACACCTACAAGCCGCCCACCCTGCCTGAGCCCCGGTGACAAGAGCAAACACAACTGATCTGATCATGCTCAGCGGGGGCTTGAGAGGGCCAGGGATCTATCGCTCACACCAGCCACATGTTTCTCCTCTTGCCTACGTCATTCTCGCTCTTCTTCAGCGTAATGTGGTCAGACACAGTCAGACTTCATGTTCTTACGTGTCCAGGGACAGCACCAGCGCACTACGAGCGCAGTGGACAGACCAGTGTGGATTGGGTTGTGATTTTTGGAACAAATAAAGAGTGTGACGTGAGCAAATGTTCTCTCCGCTGTTGATTAACACAAGTAAGGGCCGCCCTCTGGACCTTTTTAATAAAAATAAAGCCATTTTATTCAATCTCTTGAGTGTTGAGTAAAATTAAGCAAACCATTTTTGATGACTGCACCTCATTTTTTTATGATCAAAGTGTTAAGAAACCTGATATTGTACAATCTTTTACATGGTGTCTGGATGATATACACATAATAAATAGAGCAGTACCTTGTGGAACACTGTGAATGGATTCGTGAAACAGTCATTATACAATACTGACATCCAGTGGTGTGTTATAAAGTTGAAGGTAAGAAAAATGCAATAAATGTGGATAAACATACGGTGAGCGTGATTTTCATCCTGGAACAGCATTCCAATCAACAAATCAGATTTTAGGGATAATATTTCAGGAAATATTTGTTTTAGGCTTATGATCGTGTTTAGGTTTTACCCTGTCAATCAGCTGTTAATTTCCCACTGGTTTTAGGAATACATTTTGGGTAGGGGTAGGGATTGGGGGGAAGTCTATGTTTTTGGACTGTAATGTTGAACCAGGACTACATATATTATATATAGAGAGCGAGAGAGAAATGTAAAAAAGGGCAATGATATACAACCCCAAATCAGAAAAAGTTGGGACAGGGTGGAAAATGTGATTAAAAAGAGAAAAAAGCAAGTTATAAATTTT
>JAUMHI010000012.1:553993-589343 GCA_032359435.1 Enteromius unitaeniatus
GGTTGAATATATATATATATATATATATATATATATATGTGTGTGTGTGTGTGTGTATATATGTGTATATTAGGGGTGTAACGGCTCACAAAAATCACAGTTCGATACAATACAGTAGTGTCACGGTTAGGTATGTTTTCGATACGGCAAAAATACAATAAAAAACATAATTTCTTTTGATTTTTTTTTTTTTACTAACATAATACGACCTTGTTTTTCCCGCCCTTTTCTTTTACTTTGAACAACAATGAAGCTATACTTATATCTTCTGGGGTTTCTTCTTAGCAACTTTTCCAAAAGAAGTGTTTTGGAAAAGCCAGCCTCGGATGGTATTTATTGATTAATTAAAAATTAATAAAATGTAGATTTGAGCCATTTCAAACTGTGAAAGCTGAGCGTCCCGTGTTAGTAGACCGTGCACGCCATCCACTGTCATCCAGATTGCCGTTTCGTGGTGTATGTGTCACCAAAGGCTTAGGGGTCGTTCATATGCAGCACGCATAAGCTCTTTATTTTCAACAGAGCCGCGTAGTTTAAAATCCAAAGCAGAAATGATTTTGTAACTCTCGTGGCTGCCTAGTAACAGCAGACGCGCGAGCGCCGAAGCTCTTTGAAATTGGAGGAAGTGACGCGCCTCACGTTTTCCACTTGTTTTAGATGCTTCGTGAACGAACAATACAAGCATTATTTTAGTGTGTTAGAGCAGAAAGATGCGGCTCTGGTGGTACAGAACCGAAAGCCTCGTACCGAACGGTTCAATAAGATTACGTGTCTCGTTACACCACTAATATATGTATAAAACATACACTGTATTTGTATATATGCATGCATAAATGCATATACAGTAGTCAACATTTGAAGTGGATCAAAACATTTAATCAAAGTTGTCCTAAAACCAAAACAATATCTGGACTTTGAACCTTTTTGACCCACTTCAAACGTATACACACACACACACACTTTTTTTTTGGCTGTTGTTTCTTTACATAAATGCCCTTGTTTTTTATCCATTGGCTTCCATTGGCCAATTTTTATCCATTGGCTTCAGTTTTATTTTAACACATTTTTAATGTCTGTAATCTAACAAAACTGTGGTATTAATGCAGTTATGCAGCAGTTATAAATATTACATTTGGAGATTATGCTTTGCAAATATGTGTGCCAGCGTAAAGTTTTAACGTGTAGCTGGACTATGTTCATAAAAAGATGGCTAGCTGGTAGTGTGCTCTGCTGATGGTTTTTGAACATGCTTTTATGCAGAGAGCACTCTCGTGTGTCAGGCGGAGGTGTGCTCAGAATCTAATAATGTACCACGCATGCCTGTGCATGCTCCTAATGAGCCAAAACCAAACTAATCACATTTTTATTAATTATTTTAAATGGTTTGAAATACAGAAATGAACTTTTTATTACTGAAAAATAACATACAGTAAGTGTGTGTGTATGTAAACTTTTGATTAAGCCTTTTTAATAAGTACATTTGTGCACTGATATGAACTCTGAGGCTAATAAAAAAAGAAAGAAATACAAGAAGAGTGACACAAAAACAAAAAGAGTATCACCATATCGGATTCAAACTGGACTTTTTCCCTCCAGAGTTCTCGGCAACTGGCCTCAAGGTTCCATGAGCAGTTTGTGGTGCGCGATGACCTCATGGGATTGGCCATAGGCACCCATGGGGCGAATATCCAGCAGGCCAGAAAGATTCCTGGAGTCACAACCATCGATCTGGATGAAGAGACCTGCACGTTTCACATCTATGGAGAGGTAACTGCTTTACTGGAGAAGGGTAAAGATTTAAATGTGATTGTTGCTTGACATTTGTTTCAATTTCTAGGACCAGGAGGCTGTACGGAAGGCAAGAAGCTACCTGGAATTTTCTGAAGATATTATCAAAGTTCCTAAGAATTTAGTCGGTGAGGGCAAATGAAACGAGACTTTCTCCTTCACGGCTGTCCTGCACCATGATGGTTAATGCGCATCATTAAATTATTTTCTACCTTGTCCTGCAGGAAAAGTCATTGGCAAGAGTGGGAAGCTGATTCAAGAGGTTGTGGATAAATCGGGTGTTGTCAGAGTTCGAGTGGAACCGGAAAATGACAAAAAGCCTTCTCCATTAGAGGAGGTCAGTGAGTGGGCTGCTGAACACACTCGTTGTTGTATTTATGGGCGGCAAAAGTGATGATGCTGAAAAAATACATTCAATCATAGTTATTGGTGTGGACTGTATTATAGCCATCTAATCAATTTTAGGGATACTGATGTAAGAATGCTTTAAGATGAAAAAGCTCAGAGTGGCTAAAGGAGGTGTGTATATTTAATATATGTTGAAATTATTGTTCATAATGACAAAATTACAACCATAGGGAATGGTGCCATTTGTGTTTGTGGGGACGAAGGAAAGCATTTCAAATGCACGGATTCTGCTGGACTACCATCTGAATTATCTGAAGGTAAGAACCAATTTTTTTCTTAACTCTTTTTTCTTTTTTTCTTAATTCTTTTTGAAAATTTCTTCTTTGTCTTTGACTTGAGTTTATGAAACACATTGAGCATTATATTTCTTTTTAACTTTTTTCTTCTTAAAAAAAAAAAAAAAAATATATATATATATATAATATAAAAATGTAATTTTTTACCCAAAAAGTAAACTTAATAAAATGTACCTAATGGAAATGGTTATAAAGAATGCCACTTCTTGATGTTGTTGTTATATTTTAGGTGGTTTTCTTCTTTATTTTTTTTCTCCTCTCTTAAACTTCCTCTCTCATACCTTAAAAAGCTTCCCCATAGACCATCCAGACCTGGTCTGTTTGAATGAATTCTGCACCAATAAAGATCACAATTTCTTTCCTCAGTTTTTCCTCACAGAGAACAGTGCAGCAGTTGTCCATTAGTGACATAATAAATACCCCAGATATAGTCATGTGATGTTCTCTTCTCTTTGTTCTTGTGTGACGGTGCATTCTTCATATTTGTTTGTTCTGGTTCAGGAGGTGGATCAGCTGCGAATGGAGCGACTGCAAATCGATGAACAGCTTAGACAGATCGGTGGAGGGCCTAGAGCTCTGCCGGGGAGACCCGAGAAAGAAAAACCATTCATGGCAGATAATGGGATGGGACCCTCACGAGGTGGCGGCAAACCCTTCGGTCGTGGAGGGAGAGGGAGACGGGGCCCGACACTGGCTTCAGGTATGACTAACCTTAAAAAGAATTTGCGCATAGCTGGATATTGGGGAATATCTATATATAAACTTGGGGAATATGGAAAATAGTTACTTCTAATATTACTTTCTATAAAGTATAAATGCTGTTGATCAGTCAAGCACTAGTAAAGCTGAATGTTAATTGTGTTCATCACTTTCTTCGGTATCTACTGTATTTGTCCCAGGCACCAACTCTGAGGCCTCTAATGCATCTGAGACCGAATCTGACCACAGAGATGAGCTCAGTGACTGGTCCCTGGCCCCTACAGATGAGGAGTCCATGGGTTACCCCAAAAGGGCTCCTGATGGGCGCAAAAGGGGCGGAGGGCCCCGGGGTCGTGGAGGGAGAGGAAGAGGAGGATACAAAAGTCAGTTTTAAAAATAAATAAGTATATAAAAGGCATATGCCGGTATTAAATGTGTTTGTTGCGATTGATTGCCAATGCTTTTATCATGATATCGACATTTAGTTGCAAAAAGGTAACAAGTTTAATACACTTTTTAACAACAACAATAATATATGAACTTTTAAATGCAATAAAGCAATGCAGAAAGTAAAAAATTTACTATTACAATACCTTGCATATTCAGTATTGTTATATATCATACTAGCGAATACCGGCATGTGCCTAAAAAATAGAAAGTGAAAAATAATTATATATAATATTAAGGGTGCGTTCACACTTGCAGTTCAGTTCCTGGTCCCTTAAGCTTTTGCATTTTATCGTTACATCCTGTTTTTGATTAGTTTACATCTATTTGGTTTGTGTTGCGTTCATAATTAATTCAAACCACAGCAGAGTTTGTTTGGAAGTGGACCGAGACCCATTTTGTTTGGTGCACACCAGGGTTTGGATGGCGCGGTTGACACTTACTCAAAAGCAGCGACTGAAATGCACTGACAGAGCAGTCGTACCAGAGTTAGTTTCAATCTAACCAAGAATGAAGCGTGAACACACCCTAAGTATTAGTCAACTATACTATAATCAGCTTTTTCTTCTCTCAACATTAATTATTTTTATTTTTGATTCCATGTGTGGATTTTTAATACCGTTTCTTGTTGTCTTGACTCAGCTGAAGACATGCACTGGAATGAGTCCCGCTCCCGTAGTTCCAGAGACTCAAAGCTGAGACCCCAAGAAGACACATTGCAGGTCTGCCTTCTGCCGTCATATGATCAGTTATTATGAATATTAGTGACTGTGATCATAACAGATACTTTAAAGTGCCCCAACAACAACGCTTGCGTTGTCTTATAACATGCATTTATTACTACCTTATTTGCTCGACAACTCCCAAATGATCCATTCAACGATTGGTTTTATCAAACCCTTATTTTGTGACTCTAGTCTGTGGTGATTGGTCGATTTCTTTTCCATTTCATAAAACAGGGAACCGGCTGTTTTTACTGCTCCGAAAGTGGCACCTAGTGGCAAAGAATGAATTAGCATTTTCTTTCAGACCAACGTGAAAATTGCCTGATGGTTTTCCCAGGTCTGCGCATTCAACAAGTGGGCGGGCTTTATGCTAATGTTTATGTTGACGTCAGTACGAAACGGCTTGGGATTAGTTTTTAAAAACAACTTGTTTAAAGTCGACTCTTTCTTTTGGGAAGCAATAACTTTATACACAGCGCAAATTTAAAACATTGTAGGATGTTTTTATTCACTTAGAGCTCTTTCACACTCCATAATAGGGGCACTTTAATACAGTATTTACCATATGCACAATGTTTAAATTGTTAATAGATACCGTTTTACAAGAAGAGCAAGTTTAATTTTAACAAAGTAGTTTAAACAGTTGTTGGTAGTTTTAGTTGTATTTGACAATTTATTTATCAACACCAAATTTGTATAAATGTTAACATTTTTAAAAACAATTTAATTAATAACATTTGTTTTAAAATAGTTGTTACCAATACAAGTCAAATTTTTGAAACGCCTACTTTTGTTTGCAAGGTTATAAATATTATTGCGGATTCAGATTGAAGCCTACATGCCATGAAACATGTCTCATTTTTATTGATTGGATTTTTTTTAATAGTTATAAATATGCAAATAATAAAGTAAATAGGGAATAATTGAATCAGTATTAAAATGAGCGCTGCAGCGCGGCTTCTGGGTGTGCACCAGATCCACATCGAGGTGAAAAGCAGTCTCACGATATCAGTAAGAAGTTGATTTTGTGGTAAAAGCATTTGATATATTTAGTCTCTTACTGCATGTGATGTGAGTTTGGGTTGCTTTACATTTATCTGAGAAACCCATGTGCTTTATCTCACTAGATCTGTCACGTTAATCATTTTAAAAACCTATGCAGTTTTGCATGTGATTGACTTTATTTGTACCGTTTTTTAGTTATCGTTTAAATAATTATTGCTTGAAATGATTTTCTGTACAAACCCTGATTATTAAACAATTAAGCGATGTGCTTTTCTTTTTATCAGATCCGCATCGACAGCAATAACGAGAGGAGTGTCCACACCAGCCGAGGCTCCCAGGCTCTGGCAGGAGACAGCGGAGGGAACCGACAGAGACCCATAAAGGACCGAGGGATGAAGAAAGACAAGCAGGACGGCCCGGACAGCCAAGCCGTTGTGAACGGCGTTTCGTAGAGAATAACGTGCCCCCTTTCCCCCGTTCTCTCACTCAGCTCCACCAATCCAGATGCTTCTTCATTAGAGACACATTAGGCCAAAGAGAACCAGGTCAGTAGGGCTGTCGCTAGACGTGACATGAAGCACACTTTGTAATTGTTAGTTGGGGTAAAAGACGAGGTCTCTTGGTGAATGGTGTGTTGAATTCGGTAGTCTTCGTGGATTAGAGAGACCGGTCTCTATATCACAACTGAAGCTACAGGTTTTCTAATTGACTTTCTAAACAACTACCTATGAAACATAAAGAAGCTGTGGATTAAATGTCTCTCAAAATTGAATGTTTTCCAAGCAATTGGTTTTTAAAGGGTTTTTTTGTTTTTTTTGGTTTTCCACAATGTCCAAACAAAAGGGAAAGAAACACCGTGGAGGATGAACTCAAGCGCTCGGGGCCCAAGTTTATGCCACGTCTCACGGCATACGTTGTTTTTTACACGCTTTGGTGTCCATGATTACTCGAGCCCATTCTGATGTGAGATCTTAGCCACATCATTAGCAAAAAAAAACAACTAAATAAAAATGGCAAATGAGAAAAAAAAAAAAGAAAAAAAAAAAGCTCCTGTCTGGATCTGTGCCTTTAACTAGTGTGGATAGTATCATAATTTGGATGTTTAAATCA
The DNA here is from genome assembly GCA_032359435.1 of Enteromius unitaeniatus. NCBI lineage: Eukaryota > Metazoa > Chordata > Actinopteri > Cypriniformes > Cyprinidae > Enteromius > Enteromius unitaeniatus. The sequence continues at coordinate 560,472 of JAUMHI010000012.1, forward strand.
GGGAAGAAGACGTGAACAACCTGTCTGAGCAACATGGGTTGCAATCTCAGCCGACGACTAAAAAAAAAAGGTTTTTGTTTTATTTTTTTTTATTTAATTTTTTTTGTTCTGTGCTGCATGTATTTCACCAACATTTTGTATGTCTGAAAAGCAGGATTCTATCAAGTCGGCCGGATTCTGATATTTTGCCATAACTGAATTGTGTGTAGTAAAGGTACTAACCTACCTAAACTAGTCAACTGTGGAAGTCATAAATTGTAACCGACCACCCAGAGACAAATATCAATGCTAATTCGGTGACGTCGACATCAGTTCATTTAGTCATTTAGCATATCTTTGCATTATAGGACTTTTTATGTTGTTGTTGTTGGGTTTTTTTTCTTTTTTAAATAGAAGTAGCAGAGCAGTTTTCTTTAAAAAAAAAAATACAAAAAAACAAAATAAAAAAAAATAAAAAATGTCTGTCGTTTTACTCCCACACAAGTCAAACTTGTTGGGCCTTTTTTTTTTTTTTTTTCTTCGTCTTCACAAACAGGGTGGAAATGCTCGTTTGGGTTTCCGTTCATGCTGGCCACAGTAAACTGCCATCTCTCCTGCTGTATTTCTCAGCATCAGGTGTGAAGCACTTATATCAGATCTCTGTAACATTGTCCGTGTCCTAACAATGGCTCTGAAAATGTTGAACTGTGGGGTTGCATACTGTATATTACGTCATCCGTTAAGAGATTGTTGCTGTTCTTTTTAGATTGAACTTTAAATGTGCACTTATGTTTGTGTTACTCTGCAAGTACTTTATAATCTATAAACCTATAATAAACTAGAATGTGATTAAGACTTCCTCGGCAGGTGAATCACATGTATGCTGTCAACATAACTAAACTGAAGTTTAGATATCTTCGCTAATTTTGAGTCTACTGTACTTTTGCAGCTGAATTCGAGGATGGGGGATTTAGGCGATGTTAACTTTGATATGAAAACCGTCTGTCTTATCCAACTAGTGCTTGTGCATTAAAATTTAGTTTACATTTGAGAAGACGCGATGCTGTTCTGAACCCACAATTCTTTCCAAACCTACTGTGACGATAACCATGGTAGTTGTGTTTTTTTTTTCTGCTTTTCCTTTGACTGTACAGCAAGAAAACCGTTCTTTGCTCTTTTTTCCTCTACGTTTCTAGTTCTCTTTGCGCTCCTGTACACTCGCTAGTCACCTTGGCGAATAACCAGCTCTACCTGTTAAGCTTATACACACCAGTTTGGAAGTGATTTGCCTGTGAAAACGAAACGGAAGCGGAAAAGAAACCTGTGACTGGCGGAGGATTTGCTGAAAGACAAACCACTCTCTCGACGGAGGCGGCCCCGGATGCCCCTCTTGTGTGGCTCTTAAAAAATAAAAAAAAATTAAAAATTAGCCTTTACTTCAAAATAAGGTGTTAAATGGTTTACTCTCAGTATTTTTAAAAAGCAGAAAAACCTGCACATCCCACTGGCAAGATGGCGCAGTTCGCCGCAGTCTGTTCGAGAATAAAAAAAACAAATAAAAATTAAAAAAAAAAAATCCCGTTTCGAATCTTTGAAAGTGTTGCCAAACAGACTGTTTTCTAGTTATTTATTTTTTGGAATGTACATTAAAATGACAAATTGTAAAACCATCTCTTGCACACATCGTAGGCTATCGTGATTGAAAAAGAGTTGAAGAAAAAGAAAAAAAAAACTAAACATGAAATACTGTAGATACTGAACTGAGGTAGACTGACCTTGTATGTTACTGCACTTTGGGTAATAATTTCTTTGTACATAATAATAGCAGAACAGACTGGGTTTTATGTTGACATTGTTTGGTTATAGTGCAATATATTTTGTATGCAAGCAGTTTCAATAAATAAAGGTTGATCTTCCTCTGCAATCTGAAGTGTTTTTATTCCTTGCGGGGAGCATTCCATATGTGGAGATAAATCTGGCCTTCATTAAACACCACAGCAGATGTCATGATCAGCAGAGTCCTCTCCCCCGCTGGGGGGCGCTGTGGCACAGGCTAAATCCTGCAGGACTGCGGCGTTATAATGGGGTGAATGCAGGGGAGTTGGGACACTTTTTGACATTGAGATGTTTCACCTGAACTCACCTTGTGTTTAACAGCTGCTAATTCTTCCAGTGTGTGTCTTTGTTATAGTAGTTAATCTTTATTGCATGAGAAAAAGCAAGTAAGATTTACTTTATGAAAAAAATTGAGATTCATGCTGGTTTATTGTATTAACAGCAAATTTTGGGGTTGCTTGTTTTGTTGTGTTTGAGCTCAAGGCTGCATACATTTGATAAAACATTATTGCTCTTTTACTGCATTAAAAAAAAAAGTTTTTCTACTTAAGCATTATTTTATTAAGGTTTTATTAAATGTAATGTGTATATTTATAATTTCTATTTAATTTATATAAAAAAATAAATGCATGTGGGATGGATGAATGGATATTTTTCAGATAATGATAAATAGAACAAAGAACACAGTTTCGTTTTGTTGCATTTGTTTTATTGTAATATTGACTCTAATGCAAATAATCATATCAAGATGTGAATTATTTGCACTCAATACACAAAAAAGGTTACATTTCATTTCCTGATTGGAAAAAAATTAATAAATAAATTGAAGAATGAGCAGGACATTCCAGCTCTTGTTTTTTTTAACATCAGTAATACTAAAATTGCTTGGTTTTGTTCATCTTGAGGTGAACATGGAGAACTAATAGCTCAGTAAGCTGCATAATTACAAGTAGCATTCATGTAATTGCTTGGCATGTGTTGCACACAGAGGTTTAATATCATAAGTATGAGCGTGCGGTTCAGTATTTAACTGAATCTCTAAAATGGATCTGCATTGGCTATGTAAATGTCTTACTGTTTCCTCTGCCTTCTCTGACAATCTTCTGCTAGACAGAGTGCAATTGGGAAAAAAAAAAAAAACAGTTTTGGTCTTGCATCACTGGATTTCCACAGGAGCTGACAGAAATGTTAGCCACTCTGCCTTTTTGCAGGAGGAGAGGGCCAATTACCTCCGACCCCAAACAAAGTCTGCTGGAGCCCTTACCCTGAAGTCCTCACCATCATCCACCTATGGATCCACCAGACTGACCTAGTTTCCTCTCCACTAACAACCACAAGAGCAGAACAGTGACCTGAGATGCTGTATCTTCTCTCATTGGCAGGTTGTCTAGTTCATTTAATACAACATTTAAAAACCCGTTCCCCCGGTTCTCCCCTCTTTCTCTCTCTCTCTCTCTCTCTCTCTCTCTCTCTGTGCGGTCATTAATAAATGCATGGGAAATTAATGACAACACTTAAAATTACGCCTGCAGTACTATTTAATTAGTATATAATGACAGAAGCTGTACATCTATCACAGCTCTGTCCCAGTCAAGTGCTTTAATTTAAAGTAAAAATGTAATGCATTAATCTAACAGTGATGAGAGTGAAATATTCAACAGAAGCGTCCTTTTTATTAACAATGTCCTATATGTTAATATATACATCTTTTGTTCAGTGTTGTATGTAGGGGAATGTGTATATGTAAAATGCATGCGCACACACATATATAAATATATGTGTGTGTGTGTGTGTGTGTGTGTGTGTTTTTATGCATGTATGTATATGTGTGTGCATTTTTATATATATATATATATATATATATATAAATGTGTTTGTGTGTGTGTTTTAAATATTACTAAAAATACACACACTCACATGTTTTTTTTCCACATCACTTCAGTCCATTTTAGATTTTTACAAGATATTTTATCTTGTTTTGTTCAAGTTTTGTTTCAGTAAAATATAAATAAAAATTATGACTACACTTTTCTTTTTTTTTTACTTTATTAGAACCATTATATCCAAATTGTGGTTAAAGCTGTATATATATATATATATATATTATTGGACATGTAGTTAACCATTACTAAATAAATATTCTTTTCTGTTCTCTGTGTGGTTTTATGGGTCAGCTAGACATGATTTGTACAACGTGTAAAGAACAGCATGTTTTAGTGCAGCTCTAACAAAAAGATGCACACAGTAACGAGCAGCAAGCACTTTGTCTGTTGGATGGTGATTCTGAAGCTGATCTCTCTCTGTCGGGGTTCCCTCATGACTCATTTCTGTGTTGCCCCTGGCTTGTGAGAGTGGTGTCGTACTTGTGTGTGTGTGTGTGTGTGTGTGTGTGTGTGTGCTGGAGCGGGTTCAGGGGCCACACACTGAGCTGCTGTCAAGCACACTCCAGCATCATCAGTCTGGGTTTATCGTCACAGACTTCATATCTGTTCTTTAAAATGCTCTTTATATGACAGCGACACAAGAACGCTAGAAGACTCCTTGTCAAGATACTGTATTGATGCCTTTATTGTGACTGGAAACAATCACAGATGGTAAACTCATAATTTGTCATACTTGTGCATTTTATTGTGCCTTTAAAAGGTTTTTCTGAAGTTCAAACAGTAATCAATGCAGTTCAGTTCAGGGAAAGCAAGAACTGATCAAATAACTGATCACAAAAATAAAAAACTATAAATGTGTCTGCAAAATAAATCTATTACTAATGTGCAATCCAAGTACAATACAATTCAAACACAATACAATTCACATTGGTCCTGTATTGCATTCATTCAGAACCTCTTTCACTTACATTAACTTAAAGTGCCTTTGAGATTTCAACTTAACAAGTTAATAATTAAGCAATAAGTTACATTTGCATGATGATGGTTTTCTGACATTGGTTTATGGTGTTTTATTTTGATTGTTGTCATTTGATTTATTTATTTACTCATTCATTCAGTATTTACTTAATTATTAGCTTTACATTCAATTTGTGAACCCCAGTTTTGAAGCACTTCATGTTGTTAATAACATGATTTTGTTAATTCCTCGCGGGGAAATGTTAATTTATATTGTATTTTTGTTAATTATACTATTTATCTATGCAAGTTAGGACAAAGTCATCTAAAAGTAATCAACAAATAGTCTGCACTACAGATCACCTAAACATATTGTAATGGATTACAATCAGTAACAGACTACAGTTTGCAATTCATCTACCAGCGCTTTGTACAAGGACAAATCAATTTGTCAAAAATCTTTTAATACTCAGTGCCAACTTTTTAAACAGTTGGATAGACTTTATATGTTTTCTCTAAAGTGCTTAAAATAATAGTTTGATCTCTCAGACATGGATTTCAGGAATTGGAGTCTTTTTGCTGTTTCATTGTCAATAGATAAATACAACCATAATTTACTATTATTTAAATTGCAAGTTTTTAATTACAATATTACAATAATTTCAGTAGCCTATTTAAGGGTTAGTAACAAATAAATATAGATATTTTAGTAATGCCATATAAGCATACATAGTTAGCATAATAGTTTAATATTTGGCAATCAAAAAAGCCACACTGTTTAAACACTATAGTCTGAATTTGAAGGAATATGTCTTATGGGTTGGTGGCTAATGTGCACAAATTCAATTTTGTATATTTCTATACCCCAGTGACAGGGGCGGGGTTAGATAATTCAAGCCAGCTCTCCTGAAAATGCATGTAAAGTAGTATTCTAAATAAAAATTAAAACTTGTGGTATTGATTAAGCGAAAATGAACTCTGGCAAACATATGTATTACGAACATGGCACTCATATAATACACAGTTTTAATGTGCTAAATTAATTGCTAAACCTATTAAACGCAGTTTTTGCGTGATACGCATCAACCCCGCAACCCAACGCAGTCTCACAAATACGTACGAGGTGCCAAATTCGTGCTAATTTGTACTAATTCGTACGACCTCTTACGATTCGTCTAAAACCCTGTGGCGTGTAGGTGTAGGGGCGGGGTTTAGGTCATTTGTACAAATTCATACAAATTGGCAATTCGTAAAATGTGTACAATTTAGGGGAAAAAATGCATCATACAAGTGAGGTAACCTCGTAAAATATTACAAATTGCCATGAGATCATTTTGCACAACCCCACTCATACCCATCGTGTAGCACTCAGGCCTTTCACACCGCTTTAGTTCCTGAACTAAATGTAAAGTTTGCACAAACTATTTCCAATACCATTTGAAGAGTTGTATTCGCACCATCGGTGCGTACTAAGAAGTGACGTAAGACGACAGCGATGTCATTTGGGTGTTCAACAAGGAAAACAAAGAAGAACGCTGCTGACAAGTCTTCAGGTAATTGGCGTATATACAAAAAATAAGTTGACGCAATGTCTACACAGTATATGTTTACACAGCATTTTGAATCAGTTCCTGAACATGGCAAAAAAGCTTGTAGTACCACAATTAGATTTCCAACTAGCAATTCCAAGATTATATCTAACAATGAAGGATAAAATCAACTCGTCATTCTCTCTTTTGAGTTTACATTCCACATGTCTGGCTTTTTTTCCCCAAAGAATGGACAAACTCACTTTTGTTGAGAAATAAAGCTGCAAATCCGAAATGCAAGATTTAAAGTTGTATTTGCAAGAAAAAAGTCAGGATTGTGGGACAGAACAGATAAATGTAAAATGTTATAGGTTTAAAGTATTTTAAAGTAATAGTATTTCATGCTTTACTGGGCATATATATGTTCCATATGAACTGTGAATATTATGTAGACCAATTGTTTAAATCAAATTTATGCTTTAAAAGTAGAGCAATCGTAGCAGGTTTCATTCATTAGTGTATACATTTAAACAAGTGAGGTCATACGAATGCATAATATGCACACTGTAAAAAATGGCTGTGAATTTAACAGTAAAAAATGCTACGGTAAAACCCCGTTAAATGGTTAATTCCTGTTAAATTTAAATTGACATTCCCAGAATTCCCTGCATTGAATTTGATGTTTTTTCTTTAAAATAACAATGTTTCTTTTTAGTTTTTTTGTATCAGTTATCTTTATTAAAGTTGTATGTTACATGTAATGTTGTTAAATGAATGTTTATTTCCTATTTTAGTTTAATAATTCTTACCATGATGGTGTTTAGTGCTTGTATGAATGACACTGAGCACCTTCTACATATGTTACTATTTAAAAGCTACTTGTGATGAGCTTTGGTTCATCATATGACTTTCTCATCACCACCAGCATTTGGTAGTCATCAGTATATTTCAAAGGTATGAAATTCTATTTTAAAAGTTTGTGATATTAACATTATAACAGATATAATAGTTTCAGTAAATTTAAAATAAAACCGTAAAACTATTGACAAAACCAAAATATTGATACCGTATTTTTCACGGTTTTATGCTGCCAAACACAGCTGCTGTTTTTTTACCGTAAATCTTACAGATTTCTTTTTACATTTGTTCTCTCAGCGTCTTTGGTGGTCTGGACCTGAAATGGAACTGGACCTCGAACTGTGAAACATGATTGATTTTTGTTCTATGGTAGTTAAGGAGTTTGACTCTGTAAAGGCAGTTTTTCTGCCATCCATCACTGTAAAATTTTTAATCAGCTCAAGGTTTTTGTCTAGAAATATAATCTGAACTGCTTTTTCCTCATAGACTCCATTAGAACAGCTTTCTTATCCCTATTAATATAATTCACCGTTGCCTCTGGTCTATTAAGTGAATAATGTAACATGATTGACCTCGGTACACCTGTCAATACTGTGCATCCGTGATGAAAAAATTATTTATACGTCTTTGGAAACGGTAATTAAATTGATAATGGAATGCAACACTGAGCCCCGTTAACCTGAAATAAATCGCCAGATAAACAAAGACAGGAGGGCCCATTAAATCTTCTACATGGTATTAATTAGAACGAGTCAAACGATGTTACCTACCTATGGACTCTACATTTCCAGATAATGCATGACATGCGGAGCCGGTCATTATTTTCAATGAGCGCTAATTCAGACGGATGGCAAGGGAGGAATTTGTGGTCAAAGAACACAGGGACTAACCTCTGTTAGTTCACTTAATTGAAAAGTGAAATTAAATTATTGATTTTTGTATTTTCTCCAGACAAATGGAGGGCCATGCTGACATCCAGAGAGAGAGAGAGAGAGAGAGAGAGAGTCTAGAGATGTCTCGCAAAAGCAAAGTGCTCCCGCGAGCAAGACGGCCCCTCACCAGAGTAGTCAAATTCAATTTGCACGAGAGCCGTTTTAATGCCCGTGTCAGATGCTTGTCTCCTAATGCATTTTGATGAGTATGAAGTCTTCTGCTCCTAATGAGGCGGCGCGTCGGTGCGTCTGAGCGATCTGATAGCTTATCTCTCTCTGAAGGAGAAACAATAACGCTGCTTAAACGTCCTTGTCCTCATACAGACGTTCACGTGGCATGAATTTAGTTATTTATGTTATTGTTCTCCATCATACGTTCACTATGTGAAGTGATTGTGTTTGGGGAAGTGTGGTGTAGACTGTGTAAATGTGTTGTTGAATTTGGCTGCCAGAAATTTAACCTAAAATGTATTGTATTTCACAAGATGAATCATTAAAGTGACCTCTCCAGTAGAGATAAACAAAATACTTAAGAAACTAAAATAAACAATAAATAATAAATAAATAACCTAATAAAAATAAATCGTTTTACAAATAAAGTACAGTGTACAGAGAACATACATATATAATTGTTTATGTCTTTTAGTGGTTGTCATTCTGGTGTTTTCCGTGATAAATTATAACTATTTATTTATTTAGGTTATTTTTTATGAATAAATAAATATTTATGTTTAACGTTTTATTATAGGAAATAATGCATTGCATGTTTAAGCTTAAAATAAATAAATAATTAATTAAAAATAAATAAATAAATACAGTAAAGCATACAAGGTTCCTGTGCAGTGAAACAATATTGCACTATATGTCATTTTATTTTAAAATACTGCACATTTTTAAGGTAAACGCTATAAATTCTTTGCTTATTTGACGATATCTTCAAATGTATATAATGAAATGCAGATTGCAAAAAAAAAGTCACTGTATGTTCACAATTAGTCTACTTTTTGCTGTAGTTTTTTTTCCCCTAAAACAAAACAAAAACATTTATGTGGAAGGTGAATTGCTTTAGCCTTTTTAAGCCAAAAATAATAGTTACCTTTACCTAAATATTTATAAAGAAACATGATAAATTGTTTATTTTTCCATGTATTTATTTAATGAAGACATCATTCTTTACTTATATTGTACATTTTGATATCATTTAAAATGTTTCAATGATGAACACTCACATGAGATGCTGCAGTCAGATCAGTCACATATGGTATATTGGTTAGCAAAACATCATTAGTTGGTGCTCCTTTAATTTTACAGTTCTCAGTCTATGCAAACTCTAATGATCAGCCTTTCCTGTTTTTTTTATGCATTGGTAAACAATGCAGTTAAATAGCATTGTCATGGCAGTGTGTGCATTTGTGAACGTGGCTGCAGACATAGACATTCATTTAGGGCTCGATAAAATGCCAGTAAGCTAATATAGTCATAATTAAAGTCAGATAAATTCTATTTGATTTGAGTAGTACTACTTGTGTGTGTGTGTGTGTGTGTGTGTGTGTGTGTGTCATTTAAAGCTGCCCCTTTCTGTTAAATCAATCAAGGATACAAGCACTTCTGAGGAGAGAAAGAAAAAAAAGTTTTTGAATGGTTGGTCAATTCACATTCAAGTGAATATTGTACTTTTTCTTTGCTCGAGTTCTTTGAGCAAATGTTCACACTGAAGTGCTTTAGGAAATAGAAATGTTAACAGAGTCTCACGGAAGACTTCTGTCGCTGTAATTCATTATTTGTTCAAGACCTCAAAGTGAACTGCTCAGTCATTAGAAGTGAGTTTAACCCCTCGTGCTGTTGGAGTGACCCTGACACGGACGCTGACGTTCTGAAGACCTGCACCAATAAAAAGAGGCTGAGGTTCTGACCCTTAAGCGCTCATTGCAGGCGTTTGTTTAATGATAGGATGGATTTTGAGCACTTCAGTAAACAGCAGCCACCTGCTGGCTTTAACCGTCTCACGGATTTGACTGATGACCCTGTCTAGTCAGTTTAACAACCTGAAAAACATTTGATACTTTAGACGGGATGTGAAAAATACATCCCGCATCTCTTCAAAGGACTGCTCAGTAGGGTCTTCTTAATCACAGTCTTTTGATAATGCCAACATTTAGTCAAGGTTCATTTAATGTTGTAATTTGATTTATAGTGTGTTAAGAAGATTTAGGTTTTGTGGTGATATTTATTAAGATGTCACATGTTATTTTTTAGTTTTTTTTATTTACTAATTAAAAATAAATGTTTTACAGCAGTTCCATAGTCGAATCAATTTAGGTTCCTAAAAAGAGCTTTTCGGTAAATAGGCAAATCAGTCAATTAATTAATGATGGTATTTTTTAAAACCCTTTTTTTTTTTTGTTTTTTCATTTTTATAAAATTTGCATTATTATTTTTTATTTAATAAAATGTTTTATTTTTATTTTTTTCATTTATTTAATTGCTAATTAAAACTGGTGATGCATTAAAATTTCTGATATATCCTCAAGACCTGCAATCTCATACACAGTGCAATGAATAGAGCGTAAAGCAGCTTACAATACTTCCAATATTTACTGTAATCTGTTGAGGACATGACTATTACACCTGAACATTTGTTAAGTTAAACATCTCAGGGTTTTTTTATACCTTTAATGGGAAGTACCTATCAAACACAGATCATTTGAGTTTACCAGCTGTTCTGAAGAAGTTCCCTGAGCCAATTACTGTAAAAACCCAGCACATGGATTAGCTTTGTCTCTACACAGAAAGTCAGAGCCGCTGCACCTGCCTGTTTTTCTTCTCTTCTCTCAGGCTGTCAGAAGCAGCAGAGTAGAGGCACTGAGTCACTCTGAATGAGCAGCGAGCGAACAGTGTGTGTGTGTGTGTGTGTGTGTGTGTGTGTGAGAGAGAGCTGAGTTTGACAGCGTCCAAGGATGCAAAAAGCCAAATAGAAGTGAGAAGTGACAAGCCATAGCATAGGCTGTGTTGTTGTTGTTGATTCATACAGGACCTTTGTATAGTCCATGGTCAGTAGACCTCTGAGACTCAAGACTTTGTTTACTCATAGTATAGAATATAAGGAGTCTAAGGGCCAAGTGGAAGTGTATTCCTCTAACACAGTCAAAACCTGTTTGACTTTCTTTATTCGGAACGTTATGTGGAATAAACTCCAAGGTGCTCTTTTGAAAGCGTCAGGTGGCGAGAGACAGTCAAGCTCTGAAAAGAAGAAAAAGCTCCTCACAAGTGTCATATATCCAGGGTCAAATAGCTTGTGTACTGTGTTACTAAACCTTCACTGTACAGTAGCTCTTTTACTCTCACACACACACAACATGTTATGCAATGTCACACTAATGATTCCAAAAGCATTTGTTATGGCAAAGGACAGATTTTCACTGAATAATGACTCACAAAGCAATATAACTTTTTAAAGAATTTTTAAAGGATTTTTTTTATGATGTGTCACAGCATAGGACACATTAAATATGTCAACTACCCATAATATAACAACACTGTAAAAAACTAATTCTGTAAAATTTACGGGAAAAAAACGTTAGCTGTGGTTGCTGGAATTCAACCATAAAAAATACACATTATGGTTTTACGGTTTTAAGTTCAATTTACAGTTAAATACCGTAATATCATTAAATTTTATAATTTTAATATACCAGCCTATACCGGATTTAAGTACTGAAATGTGTTTTGTACAAGATTAGCACCAAATGCAAGAGATGATGAGAGTCATATGATGAACCAAAGCCCATCACAAGAAGCTTTTAAATATGAACATATATAGAAGAAGCTTAGTGTCATTCACACAAACACTAAACACCGTCATTAAACTGAAATATGCATTCAGCAGCATTACATGCAACATGCAACCCTAATAAACATAACTGATCAGAAAAGAAACTAAAACATTTTTTAAAAAAAACATCAAATTGTCCACAACCATCATTTTCAGTTTTTTACCGTATCACAAGTCGGTAAACGTTTTTTTTTATAGTGAACAAATAAATTTGCAATTTAAAAACATAACTATACTCTGTATGCTTTCATCAATATTACAGCAAAAAGTCACTTAAATATACTTCTAAACAATTTAAATAGCATTTATGCTGAGGTTTTTGTCCTGTCCCTATGCTTTTTCTTTTTCACCAGGGCTTTTAAATAGCAAAATGATATAAAAATCATGATTGCATATTGTTTTTTAAATATATTCCCATTGTTAAGCAATGTTTCTGGCATACATATGCATTTTGTATAAAATTTAAAGCATTTAATTAGTGTCGCCTGATTTCGTGTCAGCCCTGTTACCCTCAACAACAACAACAAAAAAAAACCTTCAAATGAAGATATATTCAAGTGACATGATTTCGGTTACATCATCTCTCAACACTTGAAAAGCATGTTTGTCTCTCACTTTCATAATTCTCTATTTTTGGTGATTTATATAAGCTTTATCCACTTTGGAGGTTGAACCTAATCCAGACTTTCTACGCAGTACCTTCTTTGTAAAGAGCTGAGCACTGAAGGGTTAAAATGCTCCCCACCTCTCACCAACCATAAAAACCATCTCTTCGGGCAGTAAGTGTAAAGTTCCTGTCAGTTCCAGCAGAGAGCACTGTGTGTCTGACCTAAAGCAGCACGTCAGACACATTATTAACCCCATATATCACAACTCATCAAAGCGTGCAAAACAGCTCATTGTGGCATTTTTTTGTTTCTTTTTAAACTTTGTGTTATAATATTTATTTAGTATGTGTTACACACAACAAACTTTCTATAAAAGAGGTCTTTTGTATGTGCTTTCTCAAGGGCAAAAACCCTATTGAGCTATTTCACTGAAGATGCCTTCAAACTGATGTCCATCACATACAGAGTGACATCTAGAAGTTTTGCATTTTGTATTCTTACTAACATTCTGATATTAAAACACCATCAATAAAAGATTACCTTTAAAGTCAGAACTCAGGTCATGCTGACAAAACACTTTGTCTGAGCAGTGGAGCAGCTTTGGACAGTGATCTGCATGAGCAGGGCAGGTTAGATGTTTTCTTCAGCCCTCAACAGAAGTGGAGCAGATTGATGAGGCCTTCAGGTGGGACAGTGACTGGATGAGAGGTCCAGATGGCTCATTACCACTGACAGCAGTTTATTTTATCCCCTACGCTCGCAGAAAGGTCACGCTGTCCGCCGACTCTAAGCTCAGAGAGTCCTGCCCATCAGATCCGCTCTGGCAGAGGGACGCATCACTGGCTCACACGTTACTAGGGTCATATGTTGCTGTCCCGTAAGTATATTTGTTGCAAAATATTCCTCAGTAAGAGAGATGTTTAATGGATATGAGGCAGTCATAAAAAGCAGTGAGCAGTGTTGATGTTTCATTTAATATTTAACTCATTTTCATTTGGTGTCTATTGCATGAATATTAAATAATCTTAATTTGCTTTAATTTGATTTGCAATGGATGAAAAACGAAATCAAAGGATTAACGTTCAGATAAACTTGTTCTTTTTTTGTAAAGATTAATTGTATTAATCAATTATGTGTTTTATAATGGTTACCAAAAAAAAGAAATATATATATATACATAATAATATATATATATATATATATATATATATATATTATGCAGTGGAACTGTTAATAATTAAGAGAAATAATGCTTTAATATATAAATGATAAATTATATCTTGGGAAAAAAACACCAAAAATCTAAATTCTGAAGTTGTTTCACAATTCTTCACAATTCACTGGTCTTACTGTAGTCTTTTTTCTGATATTTAGCGAGTGTAAGAGACTAAGAGATACAATATTACAATATTATTATTATTATTATTATACAATATTGCAGACCCCATGGGCTTTTTTCACGAATAGAATAGAATAGAATAGAATAGAATAGAATAGAATAGAATAGAATAATTATGCAGACAGATTATTATTATTATATATTTTTTAAAGGCTGCTGCTAAGGACAATATCTATTGATTTATTAAATACATACATATATATATATATGTACACTGCTCAAAAAAATAAAGGGAACACTTAAACAACACAATGTAACTCCAAGTCGATCACACTTCTGTGAAATCAAACTGCCCACTTAGGAAGCAACTCTGATAGACGATCAGTTTCACATGCTGCTGTGTGAATGGAATAGACAACAGGTGGAGATTATAGACAACTAGCAAGACACCCCCAAAAAAGGAGTGTTTCTGCAGGTGGTGACCACAGACCACTTCTTAGTTCCTGTGCTTTCTGGCTGATGTTTTGGTCACTTTTGAATGCTGGCGGTGTCTACAACCCACACAAGTGGCTCAGGTAGTGCAGCTCTTCCAGGATGGCACATCAATGTGAGCTGTCGCAAGAAGCTTTGCTGTGTCTGTCAGAGTAGTGTCCAGAGCATGGAGGCACTATCAGGAGACAGGCTAGTACATCAGGAGACATGGAGGAGGCATGTCATATATATACACAAACACACGCCATATATGCACTGCTAATATAAAATATATTTACATTGTTACAATATAAATATACATTCAAGAACTGATTAAAATGAATTAACTAAATGTACTGTACTTACTATATAGGGTTAGGATTATGGTTTGGCTTAGGATTACATGCATGCAATTATGCATAAATGATTGTTTTTATAATATTAAGCATATGTAACATGTAACAAGAACACTTGCTCTCAAATGCTCACAGTATCAGAATGACATCATAATTTAATACAGCCTGATACTGATATAGCATGTCACCCAAGCATTAGTGCTTTTGATCTTTAACACACTGTTGTATAATCACTGACATATGTGTTGCAGAATAGAACAGAATAAAAAAAGAAAATGCCCTTAGACTCATTCAAAAATGCCTGTTGAAAATCCCCAGTGCATTTCCAGCAGTGTTGTGATTTCTTACGGCCCTGAAGCAAAATAGCAAGACAAGGTGACATCAAACTAACTTTGCACGCTGCCATTTCTCTAGATCACTCAGCTCGCACACCACTGAAACACTGCAACCAGAAGCCTCCGTTAAAGCAGCACAACCTTTATTATCTCCATCTTTTGGCTGTGTTTTTTCAGTCTGCCGTTAAAGAAAGAGAGAACATAGCGAGTCTCTCCTCTGATCCATCCACACAAGCATTAATGAGCTCGCTCCACAAACCAGCACCTACAGAGCTCAGCAGTCAGTCCACGCCACAAAAATTAGGATCGGTAGAAATGTTTGCCTCTGTTTTTTCCTTTTCTTCTTTCCCTCCATCCCCTCTTCCCTCGGTCTATGATTAATCTCACTGCCCTGACGAAAAACACTGTCATTATCAATTCCCTCGATCCAGCGGCTGGAATTCTTTGATTCTTGTCTTCAAAGACCTGCTTCTATTTGGTCATTATTTCTGCCAGAGAACTTTCTCCCACCCAGCACAAACAGATGATGTCTGGAATGAAAGGCTGGCAGATATAAAGCGCTGCCTTTCGAACTGACACTGCTGCCGAATAATTGATGTTTCTCAATAGAGTTGAGATTGCGTCTGTATACACTCATAATGCACATGTCGTTGTCAAAAGCACAGACGCAGAAGTGCTGGCGTTATGCAGACGATGGCTTTCACTGTTCTCTTGCTGTTTCAAATACCACTTCGGAAGGGTTATTCTGATTTTTGCTTTGCTTATTTGAGCTTGTTCACTTGACAGCATGACAGTCTCGGTGACGTTTGTCAACACTGATCTGCCGTTTTGCTTTTTTATAGCATTCACGTGATTTGTATGTGCTGGATGTTGCAATGTTCAACACATATACTGTATGTGATATTTATAAGGACAGTTCACCTAAGAACTTGCTGAAAATCGACTTACCCTCAGGCAGATTTAAAGACATCTGAAGATATTTATCTTTTAGCATTACATCACTTGCTCACCAATGCATCGTCTGCATTGAATGGGTGCCGTCAGAACGAAAGAGGTAAAAACATCCCAATAATTCACAAGCAATCCACACCAAGCGAAAAGTTACGCGTTTGTAAGAACCATATCCATTATTATTCCTAATATTGCTTCTAACTAAAATACAATATTGCTTTTTCCGGGGGAAAGGTCATTTTATCAGAATCAGGAGAAACATATGCAAAGTTTACATGCAAAAGGTGGACTGTAATAAGTGTTATTATTGATTATAGACACTTTGTCCAGAAGCGATAGGTTTAAAGTTAAAACACAGCTTTTCACTTCACAAGATGTTAACTGATGAACTGAAGTGGTGTGGATTACATTGATGTTAGAACAGGGAACACTTATTCACTATTAACCAGGATTTTTCCCTCGATAAATGACCAATTTGCTGCTTATTAATAGTTAGTAAGGTACTTGTTAAGTTGGTGTTTTGGGAAGGATTAGGGATGTAGAATAAGGTATTCATTTGTGCTTAATTAACAGTAATAAATGTCTAATATTCCAGTAATACTCATGCTAATAAGCAACTAGTTAAGAGACACAAAAATACTGGACTTGCATTCTGATGGCACCCATTCATTGTAATAGGGTGTATTGCTGTTGGTTAATAAAGCAAGCAATCACTATTACATTGTGCACACTGCAGCAATAAAATAACCTGAAATCTTTCATTTTCTGTGAGAGCTGACAACTTGAGCGACAGTGACCTTTGGCAGCAGGATGTGGTTGTTCCTGGCAACTCTACACAGTTAAGAATAACGGTATGCACATGCAGAGCCACTTGATGCAGTGACAACCAGTAAGTGAAGACCGTTGAGTGATCTATCTCCTGTGATTTTCTGCAGTCCAGGGCTGGCAAGATGGAGAAGTTATTCCATTATTTTTTTCGATGTCTCTGTCATACAAGAACAATAATAAAGGATATACTTCTGTGTCCAATACATGTTAAGCATAATTAACAATACTTGTGATGTAATGTTGATTAAAAAATATTGTTTTGTTTTTTTCAAAATCTAGGTTACTTTCAGTGAAATTGAATGAGGTCATTTTTAATGTCAACATGGGCTCAATGGACACATGTGCTGCTATCTGTACAACTCACCTTAAATCAACACTAGTGACAGTAAAACACCAATCGTATTATTTGTCACTTAAATCATGTTTAAAAGGCAGTTTGTGTATGATTAGCAAAATGACATATCTTGATGTTTGCATAAAATAACGTAGGTCTTTGTACATAGGTCTAAGACTTTTCTGACATCGTAAACTTGCTCTGTTGCTCACCTGGTAAAGCATTGCATTTGTAAATGATATTGTCTTTATGTTGTCATTACAAGAACATTAGAAATAGCTACACAGAAAAAAGGTTAGTAAGTGTTTTTCTGTCTTTAAAATCAATCGTGTGCTATCAAGTGCTATCAGTCGAGATTATAACGCATTGGGAAAGTTGTTGTTTAACACTTTAGTCAGCTTCATTTGCTGTTTTAAATGCGCTTTATAAATTAAACGAACTCAACCCTCATTCAGCCCAGAATATAATGATACATGGAATACTGTTGCATGTATGAAATACAAATAAATACTTATCTGCAGACACAGATGCACATCTTTCTGTGGAATAGCATCAGTTTGCTATTCACAGCATCACACAGCAAACCTGACACAAGCACTAGTGAGATTTACTACAGAAAATGTGATAATTGTAGATTCAGTGACACGTTTTCACAATATTTACACTAATACTGTAATTATTGCATGTGCCACTGATATGGCATTGTTGGTTCTTTAGACTTTGTGCTGGATTTTAGATTGATCATAAAGAGTGATGACTTTACAATAATGTTAATTTGCATTTCATGCCGCTTTGTTTATTCACATCTGAGCTTTTTTTCTTTGACACTTTTGCAATTAGCAAAAAACACTCGCTCTCCTTTTTTTCCAGATCAATTGAAGCTTTGAAAGCACAAAAGCAGTATTGAGAAACCTATCAGTGCCAAAGAGATTTTACTGCTGAAATTAGCCACAGGCATTTTGGTTTTGTGCACTGCATTATAGCACACCCCATCCCCCCCTTTTCTCACTTCTTTTTTCTTTCCCCCCACTGTTCAAACGTTCTGGATGGCTGCTGTCTAAGAGCAGGAGAAAGAAACAGGAGATATGCAGAATCTACAGGGAATATAAATGAAAATGACTCAAGAACTCATTCAATCAAACTCCTTTAGTTTTCGAAGAGAACAATAGTGGCATGCAAACCATGAAAGATCCATGAATATATATTTAAAAAAAGGAGGATGGATTAGCCAGGAAATTACATTTTGAAATGAAATAATCCAAAAAAAAATGTGATTTATATTTTCATTTGATAAAATATTTCTGGTGACTCTTTATTTCTGTAACTGATCCATCTGCAAGCTTTATTCAAAAAAACGTGGTCAGACAGGCATGATCAAGAAACAGGTGTGGCAGAGACAATAATACCAGGCGGAGTATCCAATAGGGGCAAAGAGAGCACAAATACACCAACAAGTCAGAGATCGGTATAGAGGCCATCAGTGAACAAGACAGGACTAAAGTCAGGAAACACTTTGTGCAAGGTAAACTCAATACGCGGTGACCTGGTTGCGAACACACAGAACTTTTAAAAGGGAGACAACAAGCTAACAAGGGGGAGGAGCCAATTAAATTGCCATGGTGAGTAATGCTGCGTATGAAATCGCTTACTTCCCTACTATATAGTACGCGGAAAACAGTATGCGAGGCGAGTAGTTTGTCCGAATTCAGAGTATTCAAAATTCAGTAGGCGAGAAGTACCCAGAGGACCTACTGCTTCCACCCGAATTCTGTAGTACGCATACCATGGACACTTTCCTATCCCACGAGGCTCCGGGAGAGGAGGCGTCATATTCGAAAAATGGCGGAAAGTGGAGATTTCAAGTGTGAGTACCTCAGGAGTAACACAGTTTATTGTGATTAAATTACACTTGTTTAACACAATCTAAATAAACAGATGACTTATTTAAAGTTAATATTTCTGTGCGTTTGTGCCGACGCATGACACGTGACAACATCAATACGGCGGATGTAGTACGTCTGAATTCCATTCGTACTACCCACATTCATACTATATAGAACATACTTTTTAACGGTCGGGTATTACGTTCAATTTTAAATGTAGTACCTACTTAAGCAGTATGTGATTTAGGACGCAGCATAACAGGGGAGCTGAGGGACAGGTGAGCACAGAAACAATGGGTAACAAACTCTTCATAATAAAAGTCCTTAGTACACAGACAGAATTTTCGTCTGAAATTTTTGCACATAAAAAATAAATACAACCTCACGGTTTATCAATCACATTTACGCACTGCCTCCCAAACTCTTACCTGTCATTCTCATTCTCCGTACAGAAAATACGAACACTGTGAACAAGAGACCGATTTCAGCCGCAGCTATTTATAGTGTAGGGGACAGACGCTTCAGATTCTACAGAGCATTTGATTGGTCAGATGTAATGAGAAGCTGAAGTAAGAAGTGACGTCAAAAAAATCATTGATTTGCTTTAGCGGAAGTGACGGAACTGCAAGTTATAAACATTTATATCCTCTAAATGGCAATTTTGTCACCCTGGCTTATAAATAACCTTAAGACTAACATATTGATACTAACACCCAACAAAAACTTTGACTATGAGGTTTGAACAACTGGTGAATGAGTCAAATCTGTCATTTGACACCAATATCAAGGCGATTTACCTGACTGCTGACGGATTCTACTTCTGATTAAATCTATTATCATCTCAGGTGAGAGAGAAAAAGAGAAATGGTTTCAGACTGAGCGTAGCAGCAGTTTACAAAAGGGGCTAATTAACATCTGTCAGTCAGCAGGCAGAAGTGCTGTGGAGCTGTTGATGTGGCAGTGCCCTGCTGCCAGTGTGCCTGCCAATTATCAATGAAAAGGAGATCCGTGTTAAAATGTCTGGGTTATTGTTACAGGGGAAGTCATCAAAAAAATGTGTCTGACTGACTTCAGAGCCGTTGTGCCTTTTTGTTCATGCCCTAAAACTGCAGTTCGGAAAGGAATAGTTTTCTTGGAAATTATAATTCTGTCATTAATTCACCCTCAAATGTTCCAAACCCATACTTGCTTTGTTCGTTTAAATGCTCATGACGTTTTGAAGAAAGTTCAGGCTGCTCTTTTCCTGATAATGAAGGCTTGCATCGCAGGAGCCATCAAAAGCAACATGAAAGTAGACAATAAGACTCACATGATATATTCCAAGCCTTTTGAAGTCATAAAGTTGCTTTACACAAAGATTTTTAGACAATTTGTGCTGAAATGCCTGTGCTGTAAGCTCTCAATTTTTTTTAGGCTTACGTGCATGTGTGTAGATATAACTCTGCACTTGAATTACATATCAAATGTCTCTAAATAAAATTATTAAACTGTTGATTTGCTTTTGTGTCAGTAATGGAGATTGACAGATAACTGTTTGCTGTCAGTGCACGAAAAGAGCTGCTTGAATATTCTGCCAAATGTCTCCTTTTCCTCTTCCATTGTAAAAAGACAACAATACAGTGTGAGATACTAAAGAAAAGACTTCATTGTTTTGAGTGAATTATTCCTTTAAATAATTACTGTTATATAGAGATGACTTAGCTTTCCTGCAATTATCAGTCAGTGAGAGAGTTAAACAGATATACTGTTGCTCTTCCAAAAAGTGTGTATTTGTACACCACTAAATTGAAATAAGCTTGCACCTTTCTCCTTTTCACCAGAGTGACCTTGAGTATGGAGCAGCAGTTCTCCGAATCAACTGTTGTGTATGTATTTTTTGACTTCAAGTGATATATCATATATACTGCAATGACGTGGTTTGATGCTTGTCAAATCTCATAATAAAAAAAAAACTAAACAAAAAAAACATCAGTAACCTGATAATTGTTATGTAGCACCCTTCTGAGCTCTATAACCTTGCATAATGTGAAATACTGTAGTAGCACTTTAAAATAAGGTTGTAAACATTAGTTTATATATTAACTAACATGAACAAACACTGAACAATGCATTTATTTTTTGCATATTTTTTTGTTAAACAAATATGAATACATTTTAATAACGCATTCGTAAATGCAGAAATTAACATTAATGAATGATGTAGAAGTATTGTTCATTCTTAGTTCATGTTAACTAATGTTAGCTGATGAACCTTATTATAAAGTGATACCGTAAAATAAATACGCTTGTGTTTTATTTAATGGTAAAGCATATTTCAATATGCTGTTTTTCAGGATTTTTTTGTGTGCGTGTGTGTGTTAAAAATAAAACATAAACAAAATAAAAAAACAGTTGTGATTAATCGTTTGACTGTGATAATACACACCCACACTATAAATAATGCAACTTCTGACTGTGTAAAATAATCTAAGAATCATCCAATGCATTAAGACCTATATGACAGAGGACTTGCACATGAAAGGGATGACCCAACTGTAGGACGACTACAGTAGAAAGTTTGAATTGGACAGTAGGCAGGAGATAATTAACTCAGAAATTACAGCGGTATAATTAGGAGGCGATCCCCTTTAGACCGTATCAGCACAGCTGTAATGACTCTCTTATTCATCTCAATAAGATTAAACGGGATGAGGTGCCAGTCGTGTGGCCTTGGCTGTTATGATGAAGTATTTCTCAAGTCATTTATCACGCTGCCAGAGGCTATTTTCACTGTTTTAACAGTTGTGATGTGGCCCAACCGGGTGGGATGTTCACATCAGTGGTCAAAAACACATTTCTTTCATAAACAATTACAAGCAGCGTTTCTCACTGAACTGTAATCAATCAGATATCATGTGAAAGATGAGCTGTGATGCTTGAGAAAGATGCTACAAAAGGCTATAGTCAGTTATTTAGCATAGTTTCAGAGGCTTAAAATGCAAAAACTATGAAATTGTCCATTAAGTACTTATTTGTATGTTTTTTGTTAAATTTTAGCTTTGCATTATAGAAATATATATATGAATTGTATTAAAGATCTGAAAGATTATATCAATTCAACTTTATTTTATGGGCATGCAACATCAATGCAAAGTGTATGATGTGCGGAAAACAAATAATACAGGATAAATGATCAACTTCTTCATGCTGACTAATTTATTTGGTCAGTGGTATTAGTCTATAACCTCACTGCTGATACATGATACATTTTAAAACTTGACTTTAGACTTTTAAGAACCTAGAAACAATGACAACGCATAGCTATAGATTATAGAAATACAGACACATGGCACAGAGATATAAGTCATGTGATATGTTTGCTCTCTAAACACCTTGTAGAAGCTTTAATATAGCACACCAGTCCAGGCTCTTTGTTGTTTCTTTTGCTTCAGTATGTTTATTCTCACAGCTGCAGCTTTGCAGTTTTAACTTTTGTAACTTTAGTCCTTTTTTCTGTTATTTGGACATTTCATCTCACAATTGGGACGAGGGAGCCTCCAAAGAGAGCCAGCGCCCTGGGGCTTCACAGACCCCTAATCCGTTCTCCCTCAAAAGCACCATTTCACCTGAAAAGCTTCAACCTGTTCTCTCACACACTAGCCTAGATCCTGAAATAGCCTCTCAAACTGCCTATTGCACTTCTCGTTCTGCTACGATGAGCTTCAGGGGTGTTACTCCGAGGATCTCTTAGACCCAGGTTAATATGAAAATGTTCTTGGGTTCAGAAGAGACCACCTCATAAAGGGGATTCATTGAAGTAAATTACTGACAAAAATAGAGGCCATCAGGTTTACTCAGCTTTTTGATGCAAAATAAATATTGCTTTTATTTACAATGAGCGAAGGGGACAGCTAGCCTGACTCATCTTTTCCACTTTTATGGCACTGGTTAGGGCATAAAGTGTATTGTATCAGTGTGAGCTATTGTTAGACACAGTGGCATCTTCTCTGTGCGGCCGGACCATTGTGAAATCCATCAGCAAAGCATTCATTCGTATAACATCCGGAAAGCCATTCTGCCTCCCAAATTTATTTCTCCTCTCCCACTGTGTTATTTCAAGGTAAGATTAATATCAGCTGCAAGGCTCTGCGATGAATTTTGAGAGGGCATCCCCGGGCAAAGTATGCAAAAAGTGAAATTTCTTGTGGCAATGTGCCACCATATGGCTCTCGCCAAATCATCATAATGTCAACAACAAACATATGTGGGTCTGTCTCGTGGCTTGTTTTCGGGGAAAACATGCGCTTTATTGCTCGTGCTGAACATTTGTATGGAGGAATAATGCAAAGAGGCATGTTTCTGACAGCGTATTCTTCTGTGTAATGTTTCTATTGTGTTATCAGGGACATGAATATATTTTCTCTTATACTGCTGCCTTCAGAGGTGCACATGCTTACTGCTGCGACTCCGGCTCTCTGGTAATAAACTTGATTTGTTGGAAGTTCGACAATCAGCAGTCATCAGTGTTTGAATAAAATGCTGATACGACATTATACCAATACAAAAAAAATCCTGAACTTTTATAGTCTGGTTGGTTATTGTTTTTTTCTTAGAAGCACTGTGAACGTTATATACCTTCATATAACATTACAGACATAAAACAAGGCTATTAGGCTGGATAATTTGTGTAGACCAACTTTAGGTTGACAATAAAAGTTATTTTAATTTTGTAGTTACCCAGTTTAAGGATTCCTTAAGTATGAATTATTCTAAATTAATAAAGAAATATAATATATCGTGATAATGATCAATATAATAGCATGATACTGATGAATACTACAACTAATAATAATAATAGTTGTATTTTATTATACAATTCTACATTTGTAGACTGTAAATGTCATTAGGTTGAATACTTTAGCCAATGTTCAGTTATTTAATTTAATTTATAATAGATTTTTTATTTTTTGATTTATTTTTGCTTATTAACACAAAATAATTAAAGGTCATTAAAATAACTAAATAAAACGTTTTATTTAAGGTTTTATGCAATTTTATTTATATTTGTTGGTTATACTTTGTTTTAATTACATGTTTTAGTACTGAGTGAGTATTAACTACATGTACTTACATTATGGTTAGAGTTAGGATTTGGGTTGGGGGTTTTTATTTCAGGATTTCCTGCATGTAACATTATTTATTGTTATTATAATAATAAGTAGATGCAATATGTGTAACAAGGAGACATATTTGGTTACTGCTGCAGTAAACTTGTTTTGTTCAACAATCAGCAGTCATCAGTGTTTGAATAAAATGCTGATATGACATTATACACACACACACACACACACAGAAAATGAATAGTCTGATTGGTTGTAGCTTATTTCTTAGAAGCACTGTGAACGTTATCGATGACGATGATGATAATACTACTTCTACAACTAATGATAATAATACTTTTCTTTTATTAATAATAATAGCTAAACAGTTCCACATTTGTACACTTTAAATGTCATTAGCTTGAATACTTCAACCATTGATGTTATATAATTTTATTTAATTTTTAAAAACATTATTATTACATTTTTTTTTACTCATTAACACAAAATAATTAAAGGTTATTAAAATATCAACATGTTTTAAAACCTGATTTATTTACTTAAGGTTTAATGCCCTTATATTAAGTAATATTAATTAACTACATGCACTTACTTTATGGTTATGGTTGAGATTAGGGTTTGTTTCAGGATTACTTTTCATTTATTATTATTATTATTATTATTATTATACATACATGTAATATATGTAACAAGGACACCTTAAAATAAAGTGTTACCTGTTTGTTTTGTTTTTGTTTGTTTCTGACATGCTTATTTCAATATTACTACATTAATCACTTGATATTTTGATCAACAATGTTTTATACATAGTATTAAACCAAATTACTTTTATAATAATAATAACAATAATAATATGTATTATTGTTATTATCATTAAACAATATTACATGACACATTTTTATTGTATTTATTTAGTCAATTATTTATTATTATTAGCATTGTTGTTGTTGTTTGTTAAATAAAAAACACTATTTGACAACACAAGAGAAAATAATCCAGTAATACCGTTCATTCAGGTTTAACTGGCCAAAAAAAATTATATATATATATATATATATATATATACATATATATATATCAAAAAAAAAAAAATATATATATATATATATATATAAATAAATGTAGAATGGATTGGCTCCAAGCCTCTCGACTGTGTGCTCACAGGTGATGTGTGTCGGACACAGGTGGAGCTGCTCCGGTTCAAAGTGCTGCGCCGGTGTTTTCAGCGAGAGTGACCGCCTCCAGCGAGCCCTGACTCCGCCTTCCGCAGGGCTGCGTGTCGCTGAGCGGAGAGAGGCAGCGGCAGTGCGAGCTGCGCCGCGCGTCAGGGAGGCAGACAGACACCGATCCTGCATATGCGGCCACCGGCACCTCACTGAAACACACCGACCATGGACCTATTCGAGTTTGACTTCTTCAGGGACTGGGAGCTGGAGCAACAGTGGTACGTCTGCGGGCTTTATGTGTTTATGTGCATGCATTTCACTGAATGAAATGTCTTTGTCATGCGCTGCGATCTGACGTGGTCACATTCCGAAATACAAGCGAAAACCCATCATGACGCATGATAGCGGCTGTGTCTCAAACCCCAGCGAGCAGCCTACCTCCACAGCGTTTGGGGGCATCGTAGACGCGTTCCTAGCGCGCATTAGAGAAGCGCCCGTGATGTCCAGTAATGATGTCTCGCTAGGGTTCGTACTGTTGACTTCTGCTGTGACTGCTCTTCTGTTTATATTGATGCATTTGGGAGAAACTTTAATGACAGAATCGCTAGCTTGCTGATACATTGCACTATAGATTAAAACTACCTAAAAGAAACAAAGGGCACTTCTTTCAGCTACTTTAAACTGAATTTATCCACCGCAGGTTGTTGTTTGATTGGATTATTATGCATACGAAAGTGGTCACACTTTATATTAGTCTCCATGCTTGAGGCATTGCATTGCAAGTAATGAACATCACAAATGTAATTAGCATGCAATTGCATATTAGTCAGCTATATTGTGATGCATCATCTAAAATTCAGTAGGATTGGGCTTGCATGTGTGAGGTCACAGTTGTGCTTTTATATATACTTAGAGATGAAATTCTCAAGGATGCATTTTAGTGCGAATATTCCCGTGACTTTGTCATGCAAACATAAATACTTCGTATTAGTTTGGCTTATTTAATTGTCAGTGTTAATGAGGGCATTCATCTAGTGCGCCCCCTGCTGCTTAGGGTTATGTGTTATTTGTATTTTTATGCACTTTGATCCTCCACTACCATATGATTTCAGCAGAATTGTCTGCCTTAAAAACAACCTCTACATCCCCACCATGTGGCAGAGCACAGGAACCAGAGCAGTGCAGATATGAATCCACACAAAAGAGGAAATAAACAATAACAGTGCACCCTCTCCAAATACTTGAGCGTTTATCATTTGGCCAATATCAACAAATTCACTTGAGCCCGAATGCAATGGTTTGGTCAGTAGCTATTGTCCTAGACGACACACGTCTTATTTGCTTCACGTTTTCAAAGCCTTCCTTGGATTTGATCCTCTTTCTATTGTCTTTACCCACACCTTTATGTGATTTATAGAATACGGTTATCTCTGAGCACATGGTTTTGCCACTAATTTATTGACTTTTCTAGGTGTAGTTATTTCATCATACACATTACGGTTACGTCACCCCTTTGAAAATGTTAAATGAGTATATAATAATTAATCAGACCCACTCTCAAGTGTTATATGTCAGGGACTAGCTGTATAAAATATGAATACCCTGGAGTGATGGCACTTTGCTTTGTTGACTTGTTGACCGTCTGAGTTTCATATCACGCTCTTTATTTTCCATGTAGTCGCTACAAACATATATATATATATATATATATATATATATATATAGCTCAACTTAAGGTTAAAGGTTATTTTTCTATGCGCCGTGCTGATATTAAAACTATTCTCTCTCAGGAACAGCTACGGGCGAGTTGCTTATTACTTCTGCAGTGGTGGCAATTTTGTCTGTTGTTGCCACATTCATAACCCTGAGCTACCCATTAAGTCTGTGAATATTTATGAGGGTATTTAAAAAGCCATTTTTGTGTGATAAGTTTGCTCGGTCTGGGTTTTAAAGGTAGCATTGCTATTTTTACCACTACCTCGTCCGACCGAAAAAGCATTGGAAATGTAGATTGGGCTAAATACTTGAATGAACGATCGTTCAGTGTCGTGTAGCGATAAATCAAGGCTTCAGGAGCGAGAGCGCTATAATAATGCACTCATAATTCATCGTCTTTGTGTTTAATACTCGCCATGCTTATCTGATGGCCCAGGGCTGTACTTCAGCAATCCTATTGATTTGAATCTGATCTCCCGTATGTCTGTTTGGGCTTCGACACGAGTTGGATGTAATCAAGTCAGATTAGGTGGTGCAAAATTCAGCGAGCTCAATGGAGAGCAGTGCCTTATTTGTAGACAAAGGTTAAACACGGGAGGCACTGAGGCGGTGGGGACTGGGACATGCTTTTCCGTGCTGACACAGCCGTGACATGAATGGCTGCCACAATTATGTTGGCTCTTCACTTTAACAGAGTCAAATGGCTTTGAAGTGTGTTTTTCGATTATTTTTGCGAAAGCTATTGCTCCTCTGTGTGCGGTGTAGCTTTTTTATTTATTTTTTTTGGTGTGGTAAATCATTTTGTATTATGAGAATACAGAGTTAAGTATTTGTCATAACCGGTGCGTTTGGATTAGAGAACCGGAGCTATGGTTAATTAGACTTTATGTGCCTATATTTTATAGGTTTGCACCTTTAGTGGTAATAGAAGACCTCGTAATTAGGTGCAGCCATTTATTGCGACTTTCTTTTCATTTGGCGGGACTTTACGGCCGCCCTGAGAGCAGGACCAGGAGGGATTATTCAATGACTCAGTTGTGCCTTTTTTTCCTGTTACAGGGATTTCTGTCCCATTAACTCATTTTTATATCCTGGTGTTAAAATGTGCAAAGCCCAATGAGAAGTTAACAGAATTACGGCCTCGTTGTTGACATGAATATTCAGAAAACCACATATTCAATATGTATTTGACCAGATATTCACAGTGAAACGTGTTAATATTTGAGCTGATGAAAGTTAAACTAGATTATTATTTCCTTTGGGAATCAAAGAAATTATGTTTTTTTGTGTACATTTAGGTAGACTTTTATTCTGCATGAATTAAATTTCCCATCATAGCTGCTTTGTCATTGTCACAACTTATTTTACCCGTGAATAAACATGCTGTGCAAGTACAAGTAAGATGAGACCAATCATAATATAGAAAAAAAAAGAAATGTAATAAAAAAGACCAGTCAGCAACCCTTTGACATCATCAATCAACAACCGCATGCACTGTACTTTCACACTAAAGCCTTTTGTAGCAATTTTAGGAATATGTGAGTTTTCCAATGCATCGTCTAAAGTAGGCTTTTTTATTTTTTGCAGTGTTCAGTGTGCAATATTTATACGACACGAAGACATGACATATGCAAATATGCACCAAGAAGTCTGTCAGTTAAAATTGAAGGGAAATGTTCAAATAAATAAAAAGCGCTTATGAGAATGAAAAGGGTCTCCAAGCAGAAAAATGACCAACAATTTATAAATAGTATTATAGGGCTTTATAGCAAACTCTAAGCAGAAATATCAGTAAATCTAACTTAAATAGTATGGAATATTAAATATCTGCAAAGTATGTATATATATATATGTATATGTATATGTATGTATTTATGTATATATATATATATATATATATATATACATACATACATACATACATACATACATACATACATTTAGAATTATTATAAGTAAATCTAACTTAAATAGTATGGA
>JAUMHI010000012.1:605285-627297 GCA_032359435.1 Enteromius unitaeniatus
AATAAAAGGCAGGCAAAAAGAAAAACAGATCGAATGAACAAATAATGTTTCCAGACACACTCAAAGGACAAACTGTCACACTTGTTTGGCTTTGGAAAAAGCCTCCCTGTTCAAAAGGAGATTTCTGATCTACAAAACACAAGTGTTTGGCATGCATAATGCATAATGGCCGATGGGGGGTAATGTGAGGGGGGCAGTGGAGAACCCTCACTTCAAAAACAGAATCAAACAGATGATGGTCTACAGTCAGACCTTTGTGGTCAATAGAGGACCTATTAGAGGGAGGCATGTCGCCACAGAGCGAGGAAGACCGCTGTGATAAGACAACACTAATATAGACGGCATTACATATTTTCAGGGGGTGTGGGGGAGGTTGCATCTCCTGCTGTGCCCCAAACACAGATCATCTTAAATACGTTACCCTTTTGGTAGATAGGAAGGTAGGTGGGTAAAAACAAATAAATAAATATTTTATTCTAGAATAAATATTCTAAAAATACATTTGTTTTTATAAATAAATATACAAATGTATTTATTAATTTGTTTGTATGTTTTTTTTAGTTTTTTCATTTCATTGTAATATTCCAGTGAAGATAAGCTGATATTTAGTATTATTCAGACTCTTAATTATAATTGGATAAGCTTCACTCGTACCCATACTATTGTGAAGTGGCTTATGAACTAACACATTACAGCTTTTCTTAAATATGGACATTTATAGACGTCTCGGCCACTAACAGCTGCCTAAATCTGTATTGCTGTCATGTGGATTTCTGTCTTATTTTTTTAAGTTTAAGTCATCAACTTTCTCATCTGTCTGGTTAGTTTCTGTTGTCTGGGTTTCCAGCTTGCTTGTTGTTTATGTTCACTTTTGTCTTGTGTATGTAGCTCTG
Source organism: Enteromius unitaeniatus (assembly GCA_032359435.1). Classification (NCBI taxonomy): domain Eukaryota; kingdom Metazoa; phylum Chordata; class Actinopteri; order Cypriniformes; family Cyprinidae; genus Enteromius; species Enteromius unitaeniatus. The sequence continues at coordinate 606,179 of JAUMHI010000012.1, forward strand.
TGCGAGAATTTGCAGTATAGCGTACTTGCCGCCAAGCTCTAGTCTACCTAATGCCTCCCAGTGGGTTTATAAATTACATCTATATTTATCTAGACCACTAAAAGTATGTGCAGCAGATTAAGCTGTGGTCCAACCAGAGATAAAATGTCATGCGATTAATTAATCAGGTGCATAATATCCACTATCTGCTTAAAACGTCCCGCAGAGGTCATGTGGGACCACATGCTCCATCTCGTCCCTGTACTGCACGTAACCCCGGCTCTGATCGCAGACCCAGTGCCATCCAGGTGGCTCGAGCAGCTGTGGAACAGGCTCGGCTCTTTCCTCCTCGCCTGACTTCATCTCGGGTCTGTATGGGCGTGCAGCTGTTCCATTCGGCGGTACAGCGGTCCAACCACAGCCTATAAATAGCGTAGGACATAACATGTCAACAAACATTAAACCTGCTGGATTGTGGGAGTTTGAGGGGAGTTTGGTGAGATGCGGTTGGCTCTTATTGAGTTTGCTGCAGGATGTTGATGTTCCTTTAGCCTAGTATGGCAGGAAAATGTTAGAGCTGCTTGTTTAGCCCTAGTCAGTGCGAACGATTTGAGTCTGTGTTAGACGTTTCCTAAGCGCGCTCGTTTTCTTTAACAGGCTGAAGTCCCTAAGGAGCTGCTTGGTGGAGTTCCATAGCTGTAAGAAAAGTCACCTTGATGACTTCGTCAGCTCTGTGTTCATTTGAGCTCCTCCGTGTCCGGGGGAAATGAGACCCAGCTGGAAAGGTGACTGAGCCAGAGGGGTACAAACTTTTTTCTCCCAGGCTGCCAAATTACAATCACTTTGGTGACTTTACTCAGCATGTTATCCTAAAAATCAAGGTAGAAGAGCATTACCTCCCTTCCAAAAGAGAAGAAAAGAAGAAAAAAAAAACGATTTCTTTCGTTCACCCATTGTGACTCCCTTTGTTCTTGTGATTTATGCTTCAAAATTAGGTCATTCTGCTTCTTAGCTTTCCATTTTTTTGTTATCCTTACTGCCTTTATCTTTAGAAGCTTGCCCTAAATATGATAATTTCACAACATACAATGGCTCTCTGCCCAAATCAAGCGGTCTATTTTCTACATCAGCAGCTGCCTTCTATTGGGCCGTTCACACAGAACATGTTTTTTGCATTTAATTGCACTGTATTTAGATAGTTTTTCTACATGCTAGACAGATATCCTTTTTATTACTGTGATCACATCTCGCATCATTTGCAGCATTCTGTGTATGACATAGCTTTTTCAAAATGCAGTGTTCAAGTTAAAATATCAAATAAACAAAAAAATGACACATCTACCCCCCCCCCCCCAGTCTACAGTCTACTGTATATAAACATTATATAAAGAGATCTCCCTGCCTAAAGTACATGGTACACAGGAGACTTTGTTTTCAGTTGGATTTGGTGTTAGCATGTTGCTAAGCTAACCAAACAATACTTTAAAAACAACAAAAAGCTCTGGAATATTGCATAAAATAGTTGTAATTGGATTCAACTATGGTATTACCAGTATGATAGTACTCAAGTTCCAAAAAAACAAACAAAAAAAAATGCAATATATGCTGGTTAGGTATGTCCTGAAGCATGGCAGCTAGTTTGAACAGTTTTTGGGGTTTTTTCCAACATGGAAGAGCATATTTTCTCATTCAAGTCCAATGAGGCAATGAGATTTTGGACTTAAACTTGAGTCCCAGGCTTCTTTCACCATTTTGTATGCATTTTCTTGACAGTGCTTGCTGCAATGCATTTTGGGAGTGCCTTAAATTCGGGCAAAGAGAAGCTACCTTGAAAAGTCATTTTGCTGCCTTCCACTTCCAACAGCCTTTGTGTTGAGAAATACTTAGGCAGCTCACAAGGTTTTTGGAACACAGCCAGTGTGTATTTATTGCTGCATCAAAGGAAGTTTCTTTGTAAATAAATTCATGCGAATGTTCACAGTAAATAACGTTTTGCTTTGATTGGAGGAGCTTGCCGCTTGTGCACCGTATAATTATCGAGGTGCGTTACTATCAGCGGAAAAAAAAAAAAAAAAAAAAAAAAAAAAAAGATGCATGCTGTGATTATCCTGCAGAAATCAAATCCCGTCATCTCCAGATATCCGAAGCCGGCGTAATCAGACCGAAACCTTTTCGATGTCCTCGAATGCCAATTAATTACGAGCGGACCTCTCGAGCTCCCGAGGCCCAAACCTTTGTCACTGTGAGTGTGCGAGAGTGTGTTTGCGAGTTAAAGAGAGCTCCAGTGCTCCGGACTCTGGCATATTTCCTCATTAGACCCTCTGGAGACAGAATGACCTTTGACCTATTGGCTTAGTGACGGATGCTGCAGTGCCGCTGGTTGTCAGCTCTCTGGCAATGTGTCTGCTCTGACCTGCCCGGTCCATTTCACCATCAAGCCGCATTTTTCAGGGTCCCAAAGGCCGATCGCTCTCCACAGAGTTCAAGTTTTAGATCTGATTATATTTGTGTAATATTTGTTTAATGCTGCCGTGTATATCGGATTTCCTTACGGATGAACTGTGACAATTGGAACTAATGTAACTGGAGCTAAAAACTATATTTCATCTGATGCCAAGTGCAATCCGTCGAGCTGAAAAATGACCCAGGGTTATTTATGGAGCGGCGTTTGTGGTTGTTGGATGACATGTAAATGTGCACTTTACAATAATATCTGCCATTTTGCCGTGACAAATTGATGTAGTGTAGAAGATACACTCTGAAAGTGTGCGTTGGATAGTTTCGGCTCAGAAAGAGGATTCTGGGATTAGCTGCTTTGTGGTGCCTGTTCGTTCGTCAGAATTTTTGAATGTTTTAATGCGCCTGATTTTATTGTGAGCGTCGCGTGTTTAAAACGATATGGCATTTTAGTCAGTGGATAGTGGGATTATTTACAGACCAGCGACGAGACTGGAAACACTAGCTGATGTTTTTAGATTTCAATTATCAGATGAGAGCTTTGTGAGTTTCATGATTAAAAGACATTTTTGAATTACTACATAACTACAATAATAGGGTGATTTTATAACCCGAGGGAAATGTTTTCAGCCAGATTTTCATTTTTATTGGTCTCTGTTATTATAAAGGAATGTTATGGGTTCAATACAAGTTCAGCAGTATCAAATATCAACTGACTAAAACCTGTCTCCTCCGTTAACTAAATAATGTACCATGTTATAGTTTATACAGCAAGGAGTTTCAGCTATGATTCAAATAATTGCTCTTTAACTTTTTATTCATCAAACAATCATCATATTTTATATCGTATTGTTTTTTCATCATATATTAGGCTGCACAACTGTTTTCAACATTGATGATAATGCATGTTTCCTAAAAAGGAAATCAGCATATCATAATGATGTCTGAAGCTCAAAAATTAAGTATATTCATTTAGAAAACAGTTAAACTGTAAACTGTATTCACCGTATTTAATAAATAATGCAGCCTTGGTGAGGTGAGCATAAGAAACATCTGACCCCTTCCCCAAACTTAGTAACAGATATGAAATTTGTATTCAAATGTAGATGTTATTTGAGCTGTAAAGTTGTTAAAATGCTATTTTTAGTACGTTGATGAATGCATGCATGCTGTGAGTGGGTGACTGTAGGAAAGTATGATGTGAAAGTACCCTGTTTGCCAGAAGAGAGAGATAACATTAAACAGATAAAGTCAGCACTGTCGGGTTAACACGTACAGTATGTAGAGCAGTGTAGAGTAAGTGTATACGCTGGGATGAGTCCGAATCATTTTCTGTGGTATTGAACTTGTATTGAACACACAGGGTTTCTGTTTTTCATCTTGAATGAAGTTCAACAAAGGCAGAACATTATCTATACATCTTTAATTCAAAGAGTGTCTTTGTCAAGGAACGGATTCCGTTCTCAAAAATGTCGTATTGTCATACGTAGGCTGTTTAAAAATGAAAAGCGCTTAAAATGCATCAGGAATGATTAATAGAAGGATTTGCGTTTATTAGCTAATATTTGTTTATGAGCCTCTTCAGAAGGCGTTCTGAAACGAGATCATCATCGCCTTTCCTGCATGTCTCGTTTTTGAGTGATTAAATCAATTTCTTGTAAAGGGAAAGTGTTTTCTCTTCTGTCTTTGAAGGTTTGTCTGACTGCACTCATCAGCATGCGGAGCAGCGGTTGATGGGTTAACCCTTCGTGTGCCGGCAGCGGGATGATTGGCCTAGGCTTTGTGCTGCTCTCTCTCTTTCTCTCTCATCTGTCCTTGGGGGCCCCCCCATCACCATGTCTGGGCCTGGAGCCCGTTGCTATGGTAACCTCATGAAGAGTTAATGCAGCAGGAGACTGAAATTGTATTATCTTCTAGTTTCCCCCCCCTCTCCTTTCTTCATTTTTTTATTTTATTATTTTTTTGGTGGGGAGAAGGAATATTAGTTCACGTGTGATTTCTAATAAAAAAAAAAATACAAAAAAATGTCTCTTGGGGGTGGGGGGGTAGTTTTGGGTGAAATAAGACACATTTTATTTGTTCTGTTCTTATTTTAGAATTATATTAAAGCTGCAGCCAATATATATCGGACAGGAAGGAATATTTGTGGACTCACATTTATTGAATAGGTCTTTATCTTTACCTGTTTTTTTTGGCTTCTTTGACTTCATCACCCTCCCTCCTTTTCCCGTTTAACACTTGAGCTCCATCGAGAGCTCGTTTGCTTTGCTCCTACCACTTGTCTCACTTCATGTTTCTGCCCGTTCATTGACAGTGATGAGTGCGGGTCCAAGGGCTCCGCTCAAGACCACCGGATTTGCTTGAAATCCCTGTATTAACCGTTTTGTAATCCCACCGTCCGCTTGTGACCAACGAACTGGAGAGATGTGTATTTTAGCAACCGGAAAATTAATAGAGGGGCAGAATGTAAGCTAGACAAAACAGTGGGACGCGCTGGGAGAGGAGGCAAGATATGATACACCAGATCTGAGATTGAGTTTAGACACGCTTCTGTGCAGGTTAACTTATGAAGCTGGTTCAATGACGTTTCGGTACGTTTGTGTAGTACATGCATGAGTTAGAACTGTTTCAGTCCTTTAGGAACTATTTAAATTAAAACAAAACAACGGTTTATTCATATACTTGTATTTCTGTACTTAAAAAGATGCTATTAGGGCTCAATTTATGCAAAAAAAAAAATTTAATTGAATTATTTAATTTTCTTTTTAAATATACAGTTATCAAATTCTGGTTATATAGGCATCAAAATCAAATTCGGAAAAATGTAATTAATATCAAAATGTTTACAAGATTATTATTAATAAATGTTTCTTGTTTAATATTTTAGTGAAAGTTGTAATACTTTTCTCTCATCATTTCTTTGAGGACTATTTTAAAAGCACAGCACATCATTCATTTAAAATCGAAAACTTTTGTAACATTATATATCTTTAACATATTTGCTAAAGAAAAAAAAAATCTTCTTTATATATGTGTATCTATATATAATGTGTGTAGTTGATATCTTTATGATATTTTCATTGCACCACTCACATATCTAGTCTGAACTGACACACACACACACACACACACACACAGTTTTGTTTAAAGGGTCTTGAGGTGAACTATAAGTTCCTGTACAGTTAAAGTAATCTCTTCTTTGTCTTGACTTTCCGTCCTGATGAACTGGTTGTTGGTTGTGTTTGCTTCTTATCTCATGCTCCTGCTCCGTAGTATTCTCTCTTTTTCTCCCTGTGGGTGTTTTTTTTTCTAGAATGAGTGGTTTCTATGAGTGCCACTGTTGATTAATTAGTGTGTGTTCACAGGGACTGCCTCTTGTTGCCGGTTAAAATGTCATTCACTTAGTGGAGCTACTTAGAGCTATTTCAGTCTTTGATCAGTCATTTTTATATATAGTGTGTATATTGTTGACCCAGTATCACTAATATCACAATAGCCTAGTTCAGTATTATCATTGCTCTCTACTTCCAGCTCTGTGTGAGAAGAGAGATCTCATTTCAAACAGCAGAGCACTTTGCATTTTTATTTGGTTATCATATTGCTTGTAGCTTTACCTCTGTGACAAAAAAATCTGCTTTTAGTAGTGAGTCAAACATGTAAATGAATGTCATCCAAAGAAAATGACCCTTGATGGTGTTTTGTGGTTAATTGTCTATTCATGAGCACATCCACCATGTCTGAGCACTCCAGATAAGCAGAAAAAATCACAGGCAGGCAAAAATGATTGCTACATTTGCAGTTAGTTAGCTAATAAGGCAACTAATTACAAAATTGCACCAAGTATTGAATTTGCCTTGTTTTTCTCGCTTGTAAATGTGTGTGTGTCCAATTAGATCTGTGTATTTACTCAGATATTCAGCAAAGCAAACTCAACAATTATGTTGCTGTACGGATGCAGTGCTGGTTTTGACAAATTAATTACAGATATTATCATGCATGGATTTATTTTTATGTATCACCCAAAATTCTCTCATAATTTACTCACCATCAAGTTTTTTTTTTCTTCTTTTTCAATGAATTTCTTATAGACGCCCGTTTCCGCCACGAAAAAAAGAGAAGAACAAAAATAAAAGTTCCTGCGACTTTTTCAATTGCTTGGTTATATTTCACAATTCTGAGAAAAAAGAGACAATTGTGGGATATAAACTCACACTTCCAAGTTATAAAGTCAGAATTGTGAAACATTAAGTCATAATTACAAGAAAAAAAGTCACAATTTCAAGAATTCTGACTTCATTTAAAGTCGCAATTCAGATTTTTTTTCTCAGATTTGCGAGTTATAAAGTACAATTTTGAGTGAAAAATATATATATATGTTCTCAGAATTGTGAGTTTCTGTCTCGCAATTCTGACTTTATATCTCCCAATCGAGAGTTTATATCTCACATTTCTGACATAAAACGTCACAGTAACCTTTTTTTTTATTCAGTGGTGCTTATATAGTTTCTTTCTTCTGTCGAGCATTAAAGACAATATTAAAATAAAGTCAATGGCTACAGTCAACTATTTATTTATCCAGATCAGATGGTGTATCAGCACAAAGAGATGATCTTCATCAGAGAACAGAACACCTAGAAGAGCTCCGTGGACAGATCGCTGGATCCAGATGCACACACACACTATAAATGCTTACACAATCTGACATGTGCTTAATATTGAACTGGAAATTAGGTGCTGGGCGTCCGGTCAGAGGAGAACTGGACCCAACTAAGCCTGGTTCTCCCAAGGTATTTTCCCCAGTCTCTCATGGATGGGGTTTTGGTTCCTTGCCGCTGTCGCCTCTGGCTTGCTTAGTTGGGGACACCTGATTTCCAGTGACTATCGTCGTCTTGATTACAGAGACGTCTCTGTCATTATCACGTCATTATCACCATCACTCTGTTCTCTTATTTGATAATGTTCAGTGCTTTGCTGCAATCTGTATTGTTAAATACACTATTTAAATAAAAGTGATTGATTGATTGATTGACTTCTACACTAAGGAATACAATATTATAGTCAATAACTACTGGCAACTGTTTAGTTACCAACATTCTACAAAATATCATCTTTTTTATGTTCAGCAGAGTTCTGTTTGAAGGCACAACCGAACATTTGCAAAACCTTATTAATCAGTGAAAATCAGATTTTGCAGCTACAGTTACTAGAAAATAAAGTCAATCTTAGGGTCATGAATGCAAACCTTTAAATACACAATCATTTTTATGAAAAATAATTTTGTTCAACGTATACAGAATATTAAGCTAGTGAGCCAAGAAAGCCCCGATGATATTTTATTGTACTTTATTACCTAAAGTGTGTCTGTGCACTTTAGGTCTGCTTTGGGTATATAAGCTGCTTAAAGCCAAGAAAGAGGCAGTGAAGTCATTTCAGTCTCTTGATTGATCATTTTATGTCATAGCAATGAAATAGCATTAACCCTAATGCCCAAACATTTATTGCTTTAGTTTGTTGTTATCATAATTGTTGGTGGTGGAACAAACGATTTGAATGAAACCGCTTGCTTAAGATTTGATTTCTGACAACACTACTGGGGAAAATGAATGGGAAATAATCCAAGCAGTTTATCCAATGTCATGAATAATGCACCTCTGTGTGAAAGGTTTCCCATTCGCCCGCTCATATGGCTTGCTTTATGTACCAGTCGTCATTGTCTTTGCCAAAAAATCAAAAAAGCGTTCGTGCCAAATGAATCCAATGTGGCTCCAGCAAGCTTTTTTTTTTTTTCCCTTACTGGCTCGAACAGTCCACTTCAAACTCCCAGCAGTGACACATACTTTCCTCTTCAACAGCTTTCCTTACCCCATGTGGTGGACATTACCCTCTAGACTGACAACTTCTCCAGTTTCCTCCAAACTCGCCGACTCCGTGTGTGATGCCAGATGACTGTTATTAGGACCCCTCTGTAGCCTGAACACAGAGCTCTGAAAGGTCACCAGAAAAAGAAAAAAAAAATCACTTAAAAAAAAAAAAGACAAAGGGCGAAAGAAACACGAGATGGCTGCCAACAAACCATGTGCTAATAGCACAATAAAACAATACTGTTAAGCGGCCCCTGAAAATAATTGCAGAACTGTGTTTTTATTTGCTAAGGCTTGTGGGTAATAAAGCGGGTAGTGCTCAGTGCTAGCAGTAAAATGCGTTCCAGCACATGGAAAAGAGAGAGCGCGCTGTCCTGTTGACCATTTTTATTTGGAGATGAAGGGATGGGAACACAGTCCTGCTAGAGTCATTATTATAAAACAATGGTATTGGGTTTATATTTGATCCGTTTTCAGAAGATGAACTGATTGTGTGGTCTAAAAAAAGACTCTTTTTATTCTAAACACTTCCTGCTTTCTTTTCTCTGTCGAATACAAGAGATGGATATCCTTCCTAGTGAAAAATAAACGTATTTGAAATACATAAGTATACTACAAATACATTTTCATATTTATATACTTAATAAAATGCCATGCAGTTGTACTTTTAGTGTACTTAAAGTCTGCTAAAACTAATTTTGTACTTAATGCACTTTAAAGTAGTGCTGAAGTCTAATTAAAGACATACTTAGTATATTTGATTGTGTTAAAGGGGAACTATTGCAAATATACTTCAGGAACACTTTAAATATTTTGCATTTAAAGGGCGATATTATACAATCTTCATTAAAAGTGACATTGAAATGCATTTTAGGCTTATTAATAAGAAATGTGCATTGGGCACAAGTAATACTCCAAGTAAAGTTATACGATATTTCAGTGCAGCTGGGTAAATAGATGCATAAATACTAGCACAGGAAGCTTTCTTTATATATATTCATAACTGTCTCATATATATGAATATCAAAAAATACTGATCTTTTTCAATGAACTATGAGAGGTTAATACATTGGCAGTTGTATATTCTGTCAAAACCATTTACTCTGGACTCTCCTTTTCATTTCAAGGACACTCAGACTGTATGAAGAAGATTAAAAGTTTTTTAACCCATGCTGTACTGCAGGAAATACTGCTGAGACTGAAAAGAAAAAATAGTGTATCTCGCTGCTTAATAACAAGCCATGTACAGAAAAGCCAAAGCTACTGAAAAGATCTCTTGGAGACAACAATGAAGTTGAATGTACAGTTGAGTAAAATTTCTCTCTGTGATAAGTTTTGTTCTCCATGTGTTCTGTCACCGTGTTTATTTGTGACAGGCCCAGTCAACTGATTCTTTTCTTTCCATCAATGAAGTGACTGGAGAGTCATTATCTGAAGATTAGTGACAGTATCAGGTTTTGGCACGCGGAGCCCTTGGGGTCAAAGGACTTGGCAGGCCGTCGGCTGCTCGCAGGCAGAAGCGGGGTCTGCAGATGTAACTCACCACACCGCTGTGACCTTTAAGCACTGCTGGCCCGAGAGGAGGGAAGCTTTATCAGAGACACTCTCTGGGACTATCTGTTGACATGGTCTATCTGATCCAATAATCCTTCGCCAATCATCTCCTCTTTTCCCTCATGCCTTGCATATACCTTTATACTGCCTCTTCTTTTTTAGTCCTGTTTTTTTCCCTTGGGTTGAATTATGCTGGTTTTATGTTCTTCTGACCCCAGTCAGATATGTTTTTAGAGTTGTCACATCTTCTTGCTTTCAAAAAATAGCTCATGGTTTTGATGTGCGTTTTTTTTTTTGTGTGTGTGTGTGTTCTCAAACACACACGCATTTAAAAAAACTCTTCTTAAATATCAATACTTTAACAAAAGATTTTTTTTCTTGCAATTGGGAGATATAAAGTCAGAATTGCCAGTTATAAATTCTGAGAACATGTCCTTTTTCCACTCATAATTGAACTTTAAATCTCGCAATTGCAAGAAGATAAGTTAGAATTGCGAGATAAAAAGCCACAATAATCTTTTTTTTTTGTTTTCAGTAGCAGAAACAGGCCTCCATAGCAAACACATCCATTTGAAGTCCTAATGGCATATAATCACAGCCTTGCAAACAGACACAACAAACCTTGAGCTTTTTAAAATCCAATTTTAAATTACAATGGAGCTTTTAGATTTTTTTTAATCTGGGGGAAATTATGCAATTATTATTTTTTATTTATTTTTCCAAATTATATATACAATAATTATAGTAATTATATACACTGTATATGACACCTTTCCAGACATGTTTAGGAACCTGGTTATTTCACACTGATTGGATTGCTTCCATCAGTCTCTCAAGCCACTTGCAGGAATTAGCGATTCAAACCCACAGCCTGCTGCTTTGCCCTCCGAGAATACGAACATTTTGTCCCCCCGTTTCAAAGAATCAAACCCTTGTGAAGTTACGCTAGCGATTATACAGATCTGACTTGAGATTTCAAAGTCTTGGACTTGTCTTTATTCAAGATGTCTCCTTAAATCAGTTAATTAATGTGAGATAAAACCCAATCCTTTAATTAAGAGCTAATTCCTTTTTATTAAGACAGACTTAAGTGCTTAAGGAAACAAAACTGTATTTGTCATTCCTTCCATTATAAGAGCTCTTCTAGCTTTCAAAGATTTTTTTTTCAGGTTTTAGGTTTATTAGCCAATGCATGTGCCATTTTCTGCTTATCGAAACCCGGCTGTTTGAAAATTTAACAGCAGGCCTGATGGCTGGAAGGGTGGGAGTTGAGGATTTTAACATTTGTGACCCTGGACAACAAAACCAGGCTTATGTTGCACAACTATGTTTGTAGCAATAGACAAAAATATATTGTATTGGTCAAAATGAATCATTAGGATATTAAGTTAAGATGGTGTTCCATTAAGATACCTTGGAACTTAATTTTTGGTTAGTAAAATGCATTGCTAAGAGCTTCATTTGCATAACTTTAAAGGCGATTTTCCCAATATTTGAATTCTTAGTTTTTTGCACTGTCAGATTCAATATTTCCAACCTGATCTCACGGCAATTCGTACATATTTTACGAGGTGCCTAATTCGTACAAATTCATACTACCTCATTCAAATTCATATGATTTCTTTTCAATTGTATGTATTTTACGAGTTGCCAATTCGTATGAATTTGTACGAATAACCTAAAACTAACCCCGCCCCTAAACCTACCTGCCACTGGGTTTTCGTTCAAAATCGTGAGGTCGTACGAATTAGCACGAGTAAACACAAATGTGGCACCCCACGAATGCGTACGAATTGGTCGTGAGACTGTGTTGATATTTCCAAATTGTATTTATTTTATCCTATACTATATATGTATACTAACTCATCATACTGTATTTCAATGGAAAGCTTGAAGATGATGTATAAATCTTAATTTACATTTATGACTGGTTTTGTGGTCCAGGGTCACATTTGTCAAATCAAATGGATTCCGGTCACTTCAGAGAACACCAGAGTCAAACATGATATACTCCTTTCTGCTGAGTGTTTTCAGAATACAAATTAATATTTGGGAACACTTTCTATGAAGCCTGTATTTATAATAAATTATAAGGGTATTGTTAAGGCATTATAATGCATGCATTCAAAGGTTTTTTTTATAATGCATTATGCATTCATTATAATTCTTCAAGAATACCCTTATAATGTATTTTAAGGACAGGCTTCATAGAAAGTGTTGCAACGTATTTTTTTATTGTCAACCCACATGGGTTTACCTAAACACTGTAATCTGCTGGTATTAAGGCTTACAAACACAAGTCAGGGCACATCAAGTTGCCAGTTTTACACAAAAACAGCAGTTTTATTTACATGTTTTGCATTGCTAGTTACATATTCTGTTTCAGTCGGGTGTAGAGTGAGACTTCTGGGTTTGTGACTGAATTCTTGCCAGGGAGGAAGCGTTTGTACAACGTCATCTTAAACGCACTGATTGAGGCCGACAGCTCAACTTTTATAGACTAATTTAAAGCGTCTACTCTTGAGTTTCTTCTCATTAAAACAATTCTTTGTGTTTTTAGACACATTTGGAATGTTTTTGCACCCAAAATAAATGTCATGTGCTTCACGGCCCTCACCTCGCTAAAGACACGATGAAACGCCGCTCTGGTGTAAACAAGAGCCCTGAAAACCTCAATTCACTGCCCATCTGTCCGAAGACATTTGAAGTGTTGTGAATCGCAGGCGGGGGGCAAGTGAGGGTGGGCTGCGTTAATCTTTAATGACCTTGTTCGGTGAACAGGTAACTAGATAAATTCAGTCTGAACTATACTATTTATCAATAAAATCCATTTAATTGATTGAAACTTTGCTTTCTAGAGGCATCTATGTTTGTACGTCCTTAATACATATTAATTACTAGTTGATATTAATACCCAACTATATTTAATTACATTGGTTCATTGGTTATTAGTATGCAGGGGATGAAATAAAGAAAAAAGATCAGACTGACTAGACTGGCTATTTGTTTCTGCGTTGAAGCACAATGTTCTGTGTATTTCATTACATTTTTGTAGTTAATCACACTTTGAGAAAAAGGCATTTATTTTTATACTGGACAGAATTAATGAGCTTAGCAATAACCATTTTATACACTTTCCAATTAGTTAACTCTAGACGTTTTTAGATTGTGGCTTTTTTCCTCACAGATCTGACTTACATTTATACATTTAGTCACCAAGCAGATAGTTTTATCCAAAGTGACGTACAAATGAGGACAGTGGAAGCAATACAAATCAACAGACTTTTGATGATATGCAGTCATATGCAAGTGCTATAGCTAATCTGAGTTGGCTTAACACAGTACACATAGCTTGTTTAATATTATATAATGAATAAAATAAAAACCAATAGAATAGAAAAGAATAGCAAGGTAGTTGTATTAAAAGAAAACCAAAAGAATAGAAAAGCTGTGGTGGTGAGGCGGTCATGATGTGAGGGCCTTATTTTTCAATTAAACTAAGGTTTCAATTATACTAATGTTGCCACACTTAAATATATGATATATTTCAAGGTATTTGTGAGGTTTTTGTACTTAAAATGCTATTGTGAGTAGGATTATTTCTTCCATGGTTAATACTAAAACGTCTTTTTAGATTAACTGATAGCAGACTAATGCAGTTAATAACTAAGTTGTGTGAGTGTGTGTGAGAGAGAGAGAGAGAGAGAGAGAGAATATATTGTAACAATTGTCATGCCAATTAAGCAGATATTGACTGATTAAAGACCGACTCACACTGTGCACATTTTAGCTACGATATAAAGATTTCTATAAGCCTAGGCTAAAATCTGTACTCTTTGATCATCAGTTTGACATGTTCACTGATTAATGGGTGTTGCGATCAGATTTTACCTTTTACGAAATTCTGGCAGTGTCAGAAGATTTTGCGCATAATCTCCTACGACGAACATCAAACTTTCTTTATATTTCAAGACAAGCCATGATCATAATTAGTGCTAGAGATTTCTTCTATATGCCATAAACTTATAAATGTTGCCTTTGCTATGATAAACACCGGTTTCACTGCCGTTTTCATGTGGGTGTGTGGTGCTACTTATAATAGTCTTCTTAAATACGCTGGTTTTGCCGCCGTTCATATTCTTTTCATGATAACCAACATTTCAGCCCTGCATGCAATACAGCTCGCGGCCACTAAATAATGTGTGTGTTGATGTAAAACTCCAAACAAGATTTTTTTGCTCATACCTTTTTTAACATGTCTTGACAACTGAGATCCCACAGTGTGACATGGTCATCATGTTCGTACAGTCTGACAAGTACAATCCTAAAGGACTTTTTTTTTTTTTAAATCACACCGTGTGAGCCCTGTCTGTCAGTCACTACGAGTTATATCTTGACAACATACTAGGGTCTTGCCTTGAGCCCTGATTCACTCTGCTTAAGAGAAAAACGCCATTGAAAATTGGCAAGTTGTTTAACAATCCTGAGCCAAGAGACAACAGGTGCAACCACTCATCAGATTTTGCTTCAGAGCCACGAGTTTATGCCTGCTGCTTTGAAGTGCTGCAGCGAAGATGAAGCTGAAGCAGAAGTTATTCTCTGTGGTGTCGATGGCACGATCAGTGGTTTCCCTGTCAAGTGAATCTGCTGGGTGTTTCACAAAAGAGCAATTTCTGATCACGGTAAGATGCCGTTTCGGCCGTGTCCTCTTGGGTGCGGGCGTTACCTGTCTCCCAACGACGGCCACGGAGGTTGTCTTCACTGTCTGGGTGTCTAACATGCTGAAGATGCCTTTGCGGAGGGAGGATGTCCTCATTGCTAGGCCATGTCCCTGGCAGCACTGCGATCACGCCTTTCCGTCCTTCGGGATGAACAGGCACCCTCTGCTGCCACCCAGCATTGGCAGAGGCCAGCATGTCGAGCCTCCCGCAGGCACCTCAGCAAACCTCCCCTGAGACAGAGGACCTGGAGAGGCGAGAATTTACTCAGGAAGTGGCGAGGACGACGCCACTTAACCCCCGGGAGGAGGGCCGTGAGAGGAACCATCTGTTTCGTTTTCTTTTTGTTCTGCCACAGACCCACTCTCACTCACTCTCACCCACAGTACCCCCTTTCGCCAGTGGCCAAGAGACGGCATTTAGGGGATGCACCACTTCCCCACATCTCTCTGGCTGGTCCCTCATGGGATCCAGACAGTTGGACGGTGGACAACCAGGACACTGAGCTTTTTGTACCTCTCAGTCCGACTTAGTTGTCAAACCAGACCTGGTTTTCGGAACTCATGTTCCTCGCGACTACCCCTCCTTGGCGTATACCTCTAACGGAGGACCTCTTCATGCTGCTGGAGTCAGTCGAGCTAAAGTTCCTCTCTGCTAAGACAGCGCTCACGTCCATCAGGATGGTAATGTTTCATTTGGTAAACCAGTGTCTTCCCTTGACGGAGTACTCTGTCCATCTCTACTGCCAGTCGCTCCTCTCCTTCACTGGATAGGATATGCCTTAGAGACAAGATTGTATGTTGCACTTTGGGACAGTCCATACAAGGGTTCCACATGTCACCTCCGGCTGGTAGGTGGTCTCCGTAGTGCCCTTTTCAGAAGGTCCGCTTTCCCATTATCTTGCCAGACTGTACAATAAATACAAGAGGTTGCTGCCCCTCTTGCGGAAGGTTGAAATCACTTCATTAAGTAATTAAATTTAAAAAAATTACTTTTTCAGGAACAACGGTACTGGCCTCTATGGCAGCAGTGTACTCACTCTGGTCCCTATGAGTATCAAAGTTAGTGAATCTGCTCTGGGGTGATGGGACGGTTACAACTTTTGCATAACGATTGTCTGACATGCGCCGCTTTGTCAACATTTGTAGTGCTACAAGGTTCAGGTTGTGGTGTTTTCCATATGGACCCCAGTCTGTCGTCACAACATAACTCGTAGTGACTGATAGACTGGGAATGTCTCGTTACGTATGTAACCCTCGTTCCCTGATGGAGAGAACAGAAACGTTATGTCCCCTTGCCAAGGCCTTGAACCACCGTTGAGAGCTGGGACTCATTCTCGGCTCCTCAGCAAATCTGATCAGTGGTATACCCGGATGAAGGGGAGTGGCTCAGGATTGTTTAATCACTAGCTGATTTCCATTGCCATTTTCTCTTAAGCAGAACGAATCAGGGCTCTAGGCAAGACCCCAGTCTGTCGTCACAACGTAACGTCTCCGTTACCTCCATCAGGAAATGAGGGTTACATGCATAACCAAGACTATTATTTTCTTCACTAACCTCGCTTGTGAGAAGTCAATTTGATGTTAACAACATTATCGCGTGTGTTAACGTATGTAATGCATGGGAGAGAGAGAGAAATAGAGTGTTATCCATACACATAATTCTGTAGCAAAGCATGGAAATGAGCTGTCGTTTTATCATATTGGTTATTATATTTGTTTGTCCAGCCTTGGTGTGGGTTTTGGTTATTTTGCTGTTGTAAGCATAGACATGTATATGTATTTATGGTTTTAAGACCTTTGAAGTAATAGAAACCATTTGGCGAAGTGATATGGAACTGATGTGGTCAAAGAACTGCCTAGAACTACTTCTCTGAAAATAATTGCACACCTTAGAAAATTCATCAGCCAATCAGATTTAAGTATTCAACAGCCCCGTAGTATAATATCAATATATTATATAAACAGTAGCTAACATGAATATTCACAATGTTTTAACATTATTTCCAGCAGTTCTGCTCAAAACTCTCGACATAAACCTTGCCTCAAATTTGTCCAGTGTTCAGTGAACAAACAGAAGCTTGTGGAGGCCCTTCATGAGAGGGTCCATGTGCTCTCATTTTCACCCGTCTTCCCATAACATTTCCTCGTTTCAGTAATTGTGTTGTATTTGGCATACTGAAGAGTAATTCCCTCCTGATCCAGCAGATTTTTCACAATGACACTCGTGTACGAGAGCGCAAGAGAATACAAGAATCTCTCTTTCTAAAGTAAATAGGGGTTAAAGCGGCTCTTGTAATGGTAGCTATTGAAGTCCATTAATGTTAATGTAATAAATAAGCATGGCTGGTTTGATCTGGGGGAACATGGCAGTGCTGTAATCTGCGTGATTGTGCTCACACTGATACCAGCAGTGAAAAATGGATGGAGCTTCTTGGCATATTTATGTGAAGGGATGGGAGACTGGAGACTAATAAGAGAGAGGTGGGGGCCCCTGCTGATATCTTCTTGCGGTCCTCTGCCCCTCTCAGGGGACGTCTCTTTAAAGGACATGGGGAGAAAAAAGAACGGCTGGCACACTGCCCTCAGAAAGCTCGCTGCTATCTTCTCTTCAAAGGCACTGATTACCCAGCTCTCCCTCTTCATGTAAACGCTCTCTCATGCATTCGGCCCCCTGAAATGATGCATTTCACGGGAGGGGGGTATTTTCATGAGAATGTGACACACTATAAGCACAGAGGAAGTGTGATATCTTGCTGATGTTTCAACCTTTTTGTGTGTCTTTTTAAAAGGGTAAATTTGGCAGTATTGTGAGATGTTTGTGTTAATTTGGCAATAGGCACGGACAAATGTTGCTGGGTGATGTGCAAAAAAAGAAAAATTACATTTTGTAATTATAAAAAAAAAATAATAATAATAATAAATAGAAAATATATAGTGATTTTTAAGAGTTTAGTTTTGTTTTGCGTTGTGTAACACTTAAAAAACACATTATAAAAATTATGTGTTTATA
Organism: Enteromius unitaeniatus; assembly: GCA_032359435.1. Classification (NCBI taxonomy): domain Eukaryota; kingdom Metazoa; phylum Chordata; class Actinopteri; order Cypriniformes; family Cyprinidae; genus Enteromius; species Enteromius unitaeniatus. The sequence goes on from JAUMHI010000012.1 coordinate 623,760, forward strand.
CATTTTATTTTGTTTTTACATTACAGATATAGTGAATATTTTATATAGTATAATATTATTTATACACACATTTTATCATAAATTAAAAAATATGATTTTTAAGTGTTACACAATGGGGAAAAAAAGAAAAGAAAGAAAGAACTATATCTAAAAATGTAATCGCTATTTATTGTCTATATATTTAGTAGAAATTAAATAATTTTTATATATAAATGTATAGTAAAACCAAAATTATTCAGACACCAGACATGATTTTTTTTTTAATTTATTTGGCTGCAGGACACTAGAGTTTAAGTGAGGATACTAAAGTAAACTGAGACATATTGTACCTCAAAACAGTAAAACTGATATGCATTTTTTGACATATATATATATATATATTTAATTTCTACATGGTTTTAAGGAAGTAAAATATAAGTCATAATAAATGAATGCAAAAAAACAAAAACAAAAAACGCTCAACGTTGTGTAACTTTTAAAATATTATAAGCACCAGACCTCAATGCACTCAATATAAACTGAATCAGACACTAATAGTAACAAGTCTTTTATTCCCGTTTTAGCGGGTGGGATTTCTACGAGTCTGAGCTGGTGTAATGAAATGAACAGTATCACAGTCTTTGGTGGGCTTTGATTGATGACTCCACTTTTGCAGTTTCTGTCTGTCAGAGGAACACGTTTATAGAGTTTTGACGCCAGTAGTAATCAAACTATAATACAAACCTCCTCTGTTTTTTTTTGTTGGGTCACTCTTCATTTAGACTTTGTTGCTCTGTTATTTATCCCGTTTCTGTTTGTTTACTGATGCTAATTTCATATACACTTCTTCATTTAGCAGTGCTCTGATGTGAATGGGCTGTGTGTGAGGAGACAGGAATAAAAAAATTTCACACTCCAGAATTCACAGATTAGCCTGCAGCCCACAGGTGCCACATCACCATGGGAACTGTTTGAAAAGTTACTCAGAACTGCTTCATGCATTAAAAAAAAACAAACTCGGTTTGTCTGAACTCAGTCTGCTGTTGCTGTTGGTGAAATGGTGAAATACAAGACTTCTTTCTGCAATACGGTGCAATGCTAAATGCAATCTTCTTCATTAAAATCATCCAAATTATGCATCTTATATATCGTTTATTATTTGCAAAGTTTAATACATCGATGATGGTATTTTATTTCAATATTTAAATTCCACCTCAAATGTGTCTGACCCACATCAAATGCTTCTGGAGTTGTAATTGAAATGATTCTTTTGCCATGTCTGGCCAACATCAAATAATTAAATCAACAATGTGATGAAATGAAATTTGAGGCAATGTAATGATTCCTGCAACTGAAAGCAATCAGGGACGAACTTCACATGTGTGAATTGCAAGGGTCCCAGAAGTTCATTATTTTTGAAGTTAATTTGAAATTGGTGCTTGCTTTATTTTTGCCCACATAACAGAAATGGAGCTGGAAGGGCCTGGGGTTTCATTTCCGTGCTCTGTGCTGGAATCAGAGATCAAAGACACTTGTCTCACTGAACCCACTGCTGTCCCTCTCTCGCTCTCTCTCTCTCTCTCTCTCTCTCACACACACACACACACACACACACACACACACACCCACACACACACACACACACACACACGCGCTCCGTTTCTCTCTGCACATACAGATTGAACTTTCCTTTTTCTTTGTGTCTTACAGACAAATATAAACTTTTGTTTATGTCTTTGGGACTGGATATATATGTTTTTGAGATCACACACATGCACACACACATTTAGACTTTGACTTTTAGAAGTCAATATGCTCTATTATATATACACATGCTCATTCTATCAATTCTATCAACATTTTATCAATTTAAATATTTCTTTTGAACGACATCATTATTATTATTATTATTATTATTATTTTTTTTTATTTCTGGTGGGTTCTATAAAGTAATTTTGGTGAATCTTATTTACTGTCAATAAATTATATAATTTATTATATAATAAATAATATAAAGAGAACAAGAATACACTAAAAGTTTTTAAAATAAGTCTCTTAAGCCCACAAAGACTGTATATATTTGATAAAAAATACAGTAAAAACAGATTTAAAAAAAAAAAGATTAAAAAAAAATACTTATTACATTATTATTATTATCCTTAGTAGCAGTAGTAGTAGTAGTAGTATAATTTATTATTATAATTTAATTGTAGTAACACATTATTATAATTAAAAGTAATTTCATATTTCTATAAATATATAAACATATACATTTCTATAAATAAATATTTCAATAGTTATTATTATTATTATTATTTCTGGTTAATTTTAATATAACTTTATTATATTATCTTAAAATTGGTTATTGAAAAATGTCAGCCTGTTAATATTAGCTGTCTGTATTTAAGGACTGTGCATTACTTTAGTAGTTTGTTTATTTATTTAAAAATTCTATAAAAAATGTATGTGTTTAATCTTGCCCCCTGAATAAATGAGCACATCACATAAATTAATTTGATGAATATTTAATTGATTGACAGCCTCCATAAAAGCAATCTTTCTGGTGATAAACACACATCATCAGAGCTGGAAATGGCACAGCAGATAGTTGTCCTGAGATCCAGAAGAAACACAAACGGAGTTAAAGCATTAGGTTTCCTCCAGCTCCACTAGACACATGTGGAAGAATACGGCTTATGAAGTCACTGCGGTTGTCTAGACGTGACTAAAACCACATTTGTTTTCAGCAGCTTTGACAGACGTGTTTATTTACATGTGGGGATGCCAACGTCCGTGTCAGCATAACGGAGGTGAAAACCTCCACCCACCAGAGAGACGACATACATTTCAACTCCAGCAAGCTGCCAGAAGAAACGCTTTGTGCTCGAACGTGACATATGTAACACAGAAACCAGGACCCAAGCCAAGAGATGACATATATTAGATCCTGGAATAAGTATTATTATATGAAAATAGAGGGTTTGTGAGAAAGAGAGAGAGAGACGCCAATTACTCTGACAAATGAGGAATTCATAAAATCGGATGAAATAGTTAATTGCGCAGCTTCTGTTCCAGCCACGTCAGGTTAGCGTGTAATTATCCGATCATTAGAGAGTGGCACACCTCCCGCAGGTGGACACACCACAGCTTTAATATCTGCTGACAGCACATGACTGTGATCCAGTGCACGGCTCTTCCAAAGCTCTCGTGCTCATGAAGGATGCATTTATTTGATTAAAAGATTTTACATTCATTTTCAACATTATTTTTTCCGATTTTCATTGTCACAAGAATTCATTCTATTTTATTTTCTGTATTTTTTATTCATTTATTTTTATTTTATTTTATGGAACCTGTCATACTTATACTACTACTACCACTACTACTACCAATAATAATAATAATCATAATAAATACATAAAAAAAATTAATATATAACTTTTCTAAATAGTTTCTGAAAGGTACTCACAAAGGCTTTTTGTATTTGATTAAAATATTGTAAAATAAAATAAATTTCGAAAAATATTTTCTATTATAATTATATATAATATTTTTTTAT
>JAUMHI010000012.1:647060-678487 GCA_032359435.1 Enteromius unitaeniatus
CATGTGATTCCAGACAGACTGATGATGATCAGATCAGATCTCTGTGTGGAGCACTGGCTGTTATCAGACAATAATCTAACTGCATTATTACTATTAATGACAAAAATAATGTTTGGAAATGTTAACTGGTATTTCCAACTGACAATAAAGATTATTATCATATCAACATTATTATGTTGTTATCATGTTTCTACAACCTCCATTTATATACCTAAAGGAGTAGTCCTTTAACGCCAGCTTTGCTAGAAGTGACATTTTTGTTCTCTCATTAATGTGGCATGGAAAACACAGATCATAACCTCGATGTAAATGTAAATCTAGTGCATGGTGAGTCATTTATTGTTCCTATCCAGCATGTCAGCCTAAAAGACCATTAATAGTGCTCCTAAACACATCTGATTCGTTTTCACGAGTGAACCGATTGTTTATATTGAGGTTCTTGTTAACATCCATTAAGGGGAATTCTTTGAAATACTGAGAATTCTCTGGTGAAGCTGGAAAGGGTCGGCAATTGAGAGAGAAAACAAAGACTGTCATTGTGTGTGTGAATGGCCTGCGCCGAGTGGTAGCGCCCAAGTACCCAAATCTCTAGAACACACAGTGTCTTTTTAATATGACCCCATTAAACTGCCTTTACACTGCTGGTCCCACCTAAACAAACAACCCAGCTCACAGTTAGGACACAAGCGTTCACACAGACATGGACGTATATCTGTCAAGAAGTGCTTTTCTCTTGAGGATGCTGTCTGTTTAGTTCATGTGTACATTTTGGCCTGATTTCACTCTGCAACAGGGCGGCATATCACAATTCAGAGAATTAAGTCTGTACGAGTCATTACAAGCATTTACCAAGACTTTGTGGAGTGTTTTAAAGAGGCAGCTGACACTGGAGCACTTAAGTATGTTTAAGTAGGTAATCTGTCCTTGTCTTGAAGTAAAGAAGGCCACGAGGGGAAGAAGAATGCTCCCCAAGATGCCCCTTCCGGGCAATTAAGTAATGGCCATTACAAAGTCTCTTGTATCCCTTAAAACTTCTAAGTGCTGAAAATCACATTTGAAAAGTGAATAATGTCACTGAACCCCCTAATTGCATACGAAAATACTAGGAATGATAGCATTCGCGATAATGCACGTTTTGTTTTATTCTTTAAACTTTTAAGAAAGAATGATGACTGTTGCTTTCATATTTTCTCTGAGACGAGGCCGTTGTTGATATAATGAAGGAATACGCACTCTAAAAAATGCTGGGTTATTAAATATGGACAGAGCCAGCAATTGGTTTGTTTTGACCCAATGTTTAACCCAATCTTCTGGATAGTAACCCAAAACAACCCAATTGCTGGTTCTGTCCGTATTTTAGCCAACGCTGGGTTGTATGTAACCCAGCATTTATTTATAGTGAAGAGATATAAAATGAATGCATTGAAGCAGCTCACCAGATATTTTGGTTGAATTGGATGAGAAATGCTCCCAGCTCACACAGAACATTCTCAGAACTCTGGCAAAGTTCTCTCAAAGTTAACTTTCTTCCAGGAACGCTGTTCTTTCAAAGTGATCTGGTCTCAGAACATCAGAATAACACATAATTTATACCTCATTCATGGAACTTTTTTGTTCTGAAATGTTTTAGTTGGAATGAATGTTTTGAAAGTTCATAGAACATAGTGTTTTTTTCAGCTTACTTGGAAGGCTAGCCGAATGAGCTTAAAACAATTTTTTTTTTGTTAGCTGGGTTGGAGGTGATTTTCAGATCTCTGTCTTTGATTAGTATGTAAGAAAATTATAGCTCAGTGAAAAATTCTGTTTTGCAATTCAAAAGGAGATGTGTGTATAATCCACTATAACTAATCATAGAAACTGAAGCTCTTTTAATGATTTTCATTCCATCAATTCATTCATTCATTCGTTAATGCATTCACTCATTCATTCATTCTGTTTTAAGTTTAGTTTCGCCAGAAAACAAGTCATTAAATATGTCTGTCCTGTAATTAATTACTTATTTATTTTTATGAAGTAAATCCTAAAACGTCTTCTAAACCTACTAGTCATTTTAAATTGTTTATATATTCCAATGAGCACTTTAATTAGCCAGTAAAAGGCTTAACCGTCAATGTAAGTACACAATTAATCATTCATAAATAGCTTATTCATAATTTTAAGAAACTTTGAACATAAAATGTCAGCAATTAACGCTTTAAATGAGAGTGTTTCTCGCTTTCTCACCTTCCCCCGAGCTGAAGTGTAGAATGCGTGTCTGGCTGCGCTCCAGCATTCTCATGCTTCACTCAAGCAGTCAAGCTCACACAACAGCTCTTTGTGTGCGCCCCAGATGGATTTTCCCTCACATTGACCGAACCACCTCGTCTGGGAGGTTTACACACTCCTCTCACTCAAGAGTGTCCCTTTCAGATCTTTCACTCTAAAAACACCAGAGCAGAGCCACACTGGCCCACATTCCCATCCAAGGGCTGCCCGAGAATCTGTACAGAGAACTGACAGTCCACACGGATTTTAATTATTGCATGAACTTTTGGTGACACACATAATGCGCTACAAAAGCATTGTGGAATTCTTGTAGAGCGCTTTATGATGCACTAACAAATTACAGTAATCACGTTTATTATTCATTACGCTTCTATTTATTGCATACACCTCGAGAAAGCCTATTTTAGGAAATAACATGACAAGATGTAAAGCTGTAAATATTATAATGCATTAACTATTAACTATGACCTGAATAAATTCCTAATTTATAATTAACAGTTTATAGCTAATTAATAGTTAGTAAAGTAGTTGTTAAGTTTACAGTATGTGTTGGATAGGACTAGAAATGTAGAATAAGGCATTAGAATGTGCTTAATTACTACTAATAAATGGCCATAAAATAAAGAGTCAGCACAATTATTTATGAAAATATATAATGCATTATAATGCACATTAAGCATATCTTTATAAATCGAGGCTTTAAATAAAGTGGTAACAAAACATATGTAATGACAATAATTAATAGCTGGCAATATTACTATTGGTAATAATGTTAGTAATATTGCAAAAAAAATAAATAAATAATACAAACAATATCAAATCATGTTATTTATTTATTTTTTTACTTCTCTTTTCTGAATAATTTCTGGATTATAAATAATGTCAATATAATACATCTCTGAATAGCAACCACAGTTAATCAGGTTTAATCATATATTTATTGTTGACATTAGTGCTCAGGTTTTACTAGGTCAGAGGTCAGTCTTAATGTAAGACTGAGATTATCTAGAATCAGATGCTTTGTTGCGTGTAAGGTCACTTGTTAACCATCTGATGCATAATTCCATCACTGCTTTAATAGCCTTGTGTGCGCTATGCTGGTCGTGCATCATTTAACATTATTTGTTTATTGACTGTTTATGTTGTTGAAAGCCATAACAGATGCATTTGCATTTTAGAAGAGCCGCACTGTTATTAATGTAGCAATTACATGTGAAATGAATGGAGAATGCTAATAGATTTATCTCTCTACTTTTGCTTCCTGAGATTAACGTAGCCTTTAATTGTATCAGTGTACAAAAGAAGCACGCACACACACACACACATTTAGTTATTTATTAAGTACCTCTACATTCAGTCTCTTTAAAATGAAGGTGCTGGTATGAGCCTTTGGATAAAGGAAAATGTAAATACAGCAATGAATACAGGAGTAAAGGCCTGAGCGTTAAGAAGAATGTTGCTTATTATGCAAATACTCAGTAGGGGGTGGGATAGCATCTTTCTCCTCTGTAGAATGCTGTGCAACTAATGATGTGCCTAAAAGATAACGATTATTATAAAAAGGACTCTTGTTGTGAGCAAAAGCAGAATAGTATTGGACAGGCATTTTTGAAGAGGAGAATGCTGTATCTTTTTGCCAGCCCTAAATTCAGGAGATGTTTGCAAGCATTATTTTATGTAGATCAGCACACATGCATGGATAGGAATGGCACACAAACAGACAATTCTGAATAGATTCTAAATACAGCGTCTCGCCATTTCTGTGATCACACGTTGCTGGGTTTCATAAATATTGACTAACATCAAATGGAGAGCTGGCATGCATCTCAAAACTATGTTAATGGTCTAGTCAGCTAAAGCTTGTGCTAAATTCTCAGTTCCTTTATACTGACAAACACAGTCTTTAGATCTGTCCATACTGAGAAGGGTTCTGGGAACACACTAAACACAAGCCTTGACTTTGCATTTACACTCACAAACACAGGTTGTTATCTTTGGGGCATTATGAAGTTCTTGGATTGTTTGTATCATTATTTTTATATTTTATCTTAAAATCCAAGTTTAATTAAATAGAATGTTGAACTAAAAGTGAAACTTCTAAAATATTTACTCGCCTTTGTGTAGTAAAAAAAAAGTAGAAAATGTATTTTACATTCAATAGCTCAGAGTCGTGTCAAGCTTCAAAAAACCCAGTATGATTACCATGAAAGTTCAAATTCATGGTAATCATACTTAAATTGTCCAGAGTCTTTTAAAATCATACAATACCTTTGAGTTACTGACTCATTATTGATTGTTATTGAGACATTGTAAATATGCATTTATAATATTCACCTTTCAAAGCAAATAAATAATAGTTTGAGGTTGTCCGACCTGCTCCGTTTGGGCCATATTTGCTTTAGGATTGCAGTGGAGGTGAATGTTATTAGTAAATATATTAAAAACATGGTCTGATCTTCACACAAAGCTATCGCTTTGACTTGAGGAGACTGTAAATATAGTGCAGCTGTTCATTTAAAAGCTTTTTTAATTATACAGAGGTTCCATTCATCGATGTATCATTTTTCTTTCAGACTAACAAAGGAGATGCGCTGGCCAACCGGGTCCAAAACACACTTGGGAATTACGATGAAATGAAGGAGCTCCTGACGAGCCATTCCAACCAGAGTCACCTTGTGGGCATTCCTAAGAACTCTGTTCCCCAGACTCCAGTGGAGAAACCCGACCAGCCAGGCTTTTTCCCTGAGGCTCAGCGGAGCCGAGCTGCTCCCTCCCAACCTGGAAGCCACAGCACCTCCATGCCCCCACCCCCCGCCAACACCATGCCGAGCTCTAGCATTGTACATGGACATCAAGGCAAGAAGTCTCGCTCTTCAGACTGGTCCCGAGGGGGTCACGGTTCAAGTGGCGCTCAGACCGCTCAAGCAGCCAGTCGGGGGAAGCACTCCAGTCATGAGCAGACCTCTAGTAGACATGATCAGGACCAAGAGGACTCGAGTCCCAATCCTAGCGGACCTACAACTTCGTCACACTCCAACAGGAAGCAGGCACAGTCTGGCAAAGAACCAGCCACAGCTGAGCTTGGCCTTGGAAAGTCTCCCGCCGAGCAGGACTTGTGCTCCCATGGCTCGAACTCGCCAATGGCCTCTACGTCCCTGCTCCCTAGTGGCCTCTCAACGCCGACTTTTCCCCAAGGCCTCCACTGCAAGCCCAGTAGCGCTGTGCAACAGAAACCCACTGCCTACGTCAGGCCCATGGACGGCCAAGACCAGGTCCCCAATGATTCGCCAGAACTCAAACCCCCTGTGGAGCTGGTGGAAGGGTACAACAGTGGGCCATTCGGAGGTCTGCTGGATACCAAAAGCAGCACAGCTGGGACCAAGGGCAAAATTCCTAAGCTGACACTGCCACAATCCGGAGAGGTGAGTCTGACCGTTTTTTGTCTGAGTCAAAGGGCAGGCTTCCTACAGAAGTTGTAATCATTTGCTCTCGTTTGGATACAGCAGTGGTTGGACAGGAACAGTTGGCAGATAGGTTTGGCTCTGTTTACTTTCCCCTGGCTAGGCCTGTTTTGCATTGAAACCTGGCAGAACGAGGGGTTGACATAATGGGGTGCTTCATTAATAATCAGCTAATGAAACTCAGGCTTTCCTGTGAACTTACCTATTCTGCAAGGAAGTCTTCTTTTTAGCATGTTTAAAGATCACTTTTTTCATAGCTTGAATGGAGGGAAATTCTGACCTCAGCGATTTGCCATGTTCAGGTTGGCGAAGTTTGTTGATATTGGCTTTCCTTTGAGAGGGGAAGCAATTCTAGAGTTAAAACTGTTCCGAAGATATGTGTGATTGAACAAAATAGAAACACGGGTCAATTTCATGATTATGTTTCCGAGTTATATCCAATGCTATGACATGTTGATGTTTCAGAATCAGAACAATACTTTTGAGGGAAATAATGCACCTTTTTTTCAGTAAGTCATTGTAGGTGGTTTCCCAAACATGCCCCGATTGTATGGTATAAGGGTTGAAGGATGATCGGATTTGTGATCTCTGCCTAGACTTTTTTTTCTGTGCATAGATGTATAATTGCAGTGAACAAATATTGTTTCTAGAAATGTTGAGTGGTTTTCTGCTGTGAGCTGCAGATGTACCTTTCCATAGGATACAATAGTTCTTCATAGAGAAAGGAAGTGTGAATGTGTTTTTTTTGTTTTTTGTTTTTTTTGATGCCAACTTATTATTTTTCTTGGTTCTTAGTCCTTGTAAAAGGTAGCCAGCTAGATACGATCTGGTTTCAGTTACATGTCTTGTTTACCTTTACCCTGGGTTAGCATCTCAAGAGTCATGTTCCTTAAAACACCTAGGAAGACCCTCCATGTCAAAGAACATACGCATTTCTTCACAATGCAGGGGCCCATACTTTCTGAATTAACCCTCCGGAGGTTAAGAAACGGGAGCTTTATCACCGGCAATGTTAACTTCATCCCTTCTGTGAGGCTGACACTTAGAGTAGAGTTCAGTTGACCTCTCTTGGGTCGTGATACATGAGCCACGCTGGAGCCATTTACAGGCTATCCAGTGCCGTCACTTCCTCTGAATGGCTGCCAGCGGGGGGATTTGATCCCACGGCATTCTGTAGAGAGAAATGACTGCAGTTGAAGGCTCAGCGCGGCCATTTAGGACAGGGAATGCCATCATTTAGGATTTCGCCAATAGGTGGTCTAAGATTAAAGATAACAGATTGTGGCGGCCTAATAGTTCTGTTATTATGCTTCAGGCTCATGTTTGGCACTGTAAAAACCCAGCAGCAACTGATGAATTCCTTCACTTTGAGTTGGTATCTTGTGAGATGTATTTTCCTGCATTCCCAGCACCGGGGTTTGAAAAATAGCCTCGTATCGATGCCTTGAGCTTGTTTGAGCAGTAGGTTGAAATTCCCATCGCTCTTAGCTACGGGCTTAATCCACATAAAGCAAACAAACCAAATAAGATAAGGTGCGGTAAACAAGAGTGGCATATGATTGAACAGGTTGACTCGCTGCCATCCAACCATAGCGAGGCAGCCAGCTGTTCTTCCTCTTTGTTCTATGGGGATCTTGACGGCCATCGGGCTGCAAATTGCACTATTGCCCATTTTGAAGCATATGGTGCGTTCGCGCAGTACAGTTAAGCATGTGGCAAGAGTAAAAACCTGGGGAATTTTAATTGCTCCGAGAGTGCCCTCATACTGGTCAGCTTGGAGGAAAATGGAGATGGATGTTGTTATTGCAAAGAGGGGCAGGCATAGAGAGAGAAGACCCCCCGTAGGGTGGGCCCCAGCTGGGCCTACGCCATCTTTCCCTACCCCTCCTTCTGACAGATGAGTCACTGCCTGAAAGTGAAAAGAGAGGGATGCAAAAGGAAAAAAAAAAAAATGAATGGAGAAAAAGCAGAGAGTTACGAAAACAGGGCTAGTAGGATTGAAATAGAACGCAAGAGCACGCGCAGGGCCCCTCTTTCAAGATGGCTCTCGGGATAAAAGAAAACATCTACAAGGACATTGATTTGATTTTTTTTCCACCCTGCCTTGCGTAGCTTTACTTTGTTAAAAGGAGTGGATTCTGTAGAAGCAGCTCTCGTGGGATTCACCTGTACTCTGTTGTGCTGGCTACTTATTATTCCACAGCTCTTCAGGCTTATTTATCCTGGTTCGCTCTGACTGAGGTGTTGAATTGTGTGAAAGCCTTTCCTGATTGTATATCCTTCCAGGTTTTCTTTGTTGTCACATGAGCGGATGGTATTTTATTGTGCTCAAAAATTGGCAGAATGCTCTTTGGTTGCTTAAATCTTTTTTTTTTAAAATAGGAAATATTGTCAGTGGTAATGGTGCGACTCAAGTACAAATCTTTCTAGGCCAGTTCATTGTGATGATTGGTGCAAAAAAGAGGATGACATATTGAAAGCAAAATAAAGCAACATTTGAGAATGAATGCTTCACATATTTAGAACTGTAGGCATACAAATAGCAGTATTCAACAACATATTTGCTCTTAGTTCATAAAAAAATCGTTCGTTTTTATCTAGTCCATATCTGAGCATGCCAATTTGCTAAACAACATTAGATTTTTACAATACTTATTGTCAATAACAGTTTCCTTAAATATACATTTTAATTTGAAAACTGTGATAAAAACTGGATATATATTCAATTCACTTTTTCACAAAAAAAGAAAAGGGATAATAATTTGATTCAGGACTCTCTAGTGAAATCTATTTCTTTGAAACAAATCATTAGCCAGTACACTAAAATGAATCAGACTTCTCAGCATTAATTGTCAGAGTCATAATAACTGGCTTAATTGTATTATCTTCAGACTGTCACTGCTGAAAGAGTAACTCCTAAGACTGCCATGCTTTGGCTTGACAAGCTGAAGCTCGTTCCCCTTGATGGGCATGAAATGTTCCCTTGTGCCACCCCACCACAAAATATTTTGACAGGTTGAGAGCTCAGCAGAGTGATAAGACTGTGCTAAATGGCTTTGGAAGCATTCTGTTATCGCCTGGTGTATTGATTAGTGTCTAGCGTCGTGCTGCTTGCTGTAAAGGAGCAGCTTTTTTCGACAGACAGATAAGACTATTGATCCATCTAAAAACAGTTATTGCACCCAGTATTACCCAGTCTTTATGTGACTAATAGCTTTATCACTAGCTCCTTGAAGCGCAGATTTGACAAGACAATAATATCGGTAAAGATATATACCCGCTGCATGCTGGGCTATATAAAAATGATGCTTCATACGTGCTGAGAGAGCATGCTAATATTTTTGTTTGTATTTTATAATATTTTATACACAATATAATAGTGACAGTTAATTATCTTTTGTAATAAAGTAAATTGCTGTAATTATTTTGACATATAATTACACAAAGATAACACCAGCTGTCATGTAAACTCATTTTGAATTTTGCCATATCCAGTGGTTTCTGTGGTATTTTTTGGCATGTGTGACAGCGAGAATCATCTTCTTTTCAAAAGTATTCCTGGCCTATGACTATATATAGCAGTACCTGAAAGCAATCTCAGTGGGCAGCAGAGGTGAATGATGTCATGGCGTTGAGGGCTAAAGTCTGGGTCGGGAGTCTGGCAGAGGAGTTCTCATCAAGCCGCAGTCTCCCTTCTGATTGCTCTTTGTGATCAGATATAATGGAGAAGCCGACATCTGCTGCATATCAATGCAGTCCCTGTGCGTTCCTGGCCTTGTTGGTCCCAGATCAGAGCAGAGTGATTGCACGATCACAGTAAGATCACAGGAAAATCTCAGCTGTTGATAATGTAGCTTTGTACATTAGCATGTAGTTTGATGATCCTCAGTGACTTCTGTAAACCTTTGAAGCTTAAGATGAGGTTGCGGTAAACGGCATAATAACTGTTTCCACGCAAGTTTCCAGAACTCTTCAACTGCTATTGGTCAAGCAGACAGTCACGCCCTAAACTCACACCATTGGTTGAGTCAGTGTTGCAGGGTCAGGATGATCAAATAAACAGTGCAATGTTTAAAATAAATAAATAAATAAATAAATAGTGTTCATTCTTTTCTGGGGAGTCAAACTATACAAGGCTTACTTAGCCAGTAGTTAGGGTAAGACAAAGTGTTTTACTGTTTAAAAACTTCTCCACATAGCTGTTATATCACAAAAAATGTTCATAGAAATATAATTTATTTAATATAGGTTTGGCATAAATTATATTTGTAGCAATAGGCAAAAATACATTGCATGGGTCAGCATAATTGAACTTCTTCTATGCCAAAAATCATTGGGATATTAAGGAAATATTATGTTCCATTAAGATATTATGTAAAATTGCCACCAAAAAAATGCATTTTTGATTGGTAATATGCAATGCTAACAATTTTAAAGTAATTTTCTCAATATTTTTTGTACCCTCAGGTTCCAGATTTTTTCCAGTTTTCCAGTTGTAATATATATATATATATATATAACAAATCTGTTTCCATTTACAGTCTACAAAGACAAGTTGACAGCCAGTGTTTCAATCAATATTAATTTGGCTTTAGAATCAACGTTAAAATGAATTGGACAATATAAGGTCTATTCATGCATTGAAGACAGCAAGAGGGTTTTTCGCCTGGTGTTCCTCAGCAATCTCGCAGGAGCTCGAGCTCTGCCCAGTCAGGCCGGGTTATTAAAACAGCGTTTGCCGTAACAGGCAGGGAAGTTTTTATCTTGCATGGAGCCCAGCTCCATCTAACAGGACAGGAAGTCATTTCCAGGAACATTTGATTACACCAGGCTGCCAAGATTCACAAAGCAAGACTTCCCCCCAGAAAGCATCCTCACCCACACTGACTCATCTAGTGCTGGATCGTGTGCGTGGAGCTGTAATGTAGACCACACTGTGGTATATTTTAATGATTAATGGCTGTGCAATCATCTGCATGCATATTTCTTGAAATGTATATTTTAGAAGCAGGGATATGTGTTTGAAATGAGATGCGTATGGGTAGCTCACTCTAAATATATACAGTATGTAGCACTGTAAACACTTTCAGCAGCTCTGCTTTTTAAATGTATAGTTTTCATTGTACAATACATGGACTTTGTAGTTTTGTAAAGTATGTACTGCATTCTTAGCTTTTTTCTTGGGTTGATATATATTAAATTATATACATTACATTGAATGTAGGCCTCATATCCTTCAGAATCACAGGAGTTGCAAATTGTCAGGTTCAGCAACTCTACATTCATTTTCTCCTTAGGGAAATACATTTGGATGATAATTTCTTATTTTGTTTAATAGCTAAATGTGTGGTGAAAAAAAAACGCATCTCAAATGTGCTGCTTATTAATAGTTAGTAAGGCAGTTGTTAAGTTTAGGGATTGGGTTGTAGAATAAAGTCCTCATAGATGGTTAGCATAGTTTATGACTTTTTTGTAGGGTTAGGGTTTAATCCTCATGGGCTAAAATGAACAGGGTTAGGGTTACCTCCAGAATCAACAGCACTGAAAAGATGGGCGGGCACTAATGCCTCTTTTTGGACATCCAATCACAGTCTTCCAATGAAACCCTCCAAATCATCTCTTTTTCAGCTTCTACAAAAATGTGTACACCCGTGTTGGTTCCACTTATCCAATTTCATATGGCTCATTTGAATATTTGCTTGTTTAGGAGTTCTGCTCGCCAGTCCCAAACACAACACTTCCCTCCAGAGAGGCTAATGAGCTAGCACGAGTGAAGAGACAGCCATCTTTCAGCTGTGCGCTGGTGAGGAAACACGGATGCATCTCTCTGATTCGATTAGCTGTAGAAGATAACCTGCAGACAGTGCAAGTTTAGGAGTCTGAAATAAGTAAACATGGTGTCTGTGGTTGTTTTAGTGAAATGGATAGTGACCTGAAAGAGGATATGGATGCATGGCTGGGCGTATATACTTATGCATTAAAACTGTAGTTGACCCAGTACCCAGTAAATATCAGCCAGTTAACTATTCATGTCACTATTCATTTTAGTGGATGCTAATAGGCATTTTTCATGAATATGCCAGATCATCAGCACGTTCTTGTCAAGAGAGCTTAGGTGAACATTTGCAGATTTGATTTGCTAATTTGACGAAATCACTGTTTGGGCAAATGATGCTAAAGCATAGTAAAATACTTGAGAAGTTATTAATAGTTTTCAGTATTTAATCACAGTATAGTTTTAATGCTAATTGCTTTAGGGGTTTTATGATTAGGCTGTATTTCAATGCAAGGGAGTGCTTTAAATTTGCTGTTAATTAACAGATAAACACTTGTACAAATACAGATGCCAATGTGCTGCAAATGGGACGTATGAGAAGTAAATTGCACATTTTTGAAAGCACCTCAGCAATGTGTTCTTCTAAAGTCCAGAGCGTTTATTCAGCAGTCTTTGTCTTTGCTCATGAAGCACTGCCATCACGCCTGACCAAACAGTGTGTCACTACAAGCGCCCTTTGCACTCTGTGCTAAAGACTTCTAATATGACTCAAATGGATACAGAAAAGTACTTAGATAGAGGAGATTGTTAAGAAGCACATTTACATAGAGGAATTGATGTAGTTTCAGCAAAGGCAGGAGTTCATTTGTAGGTGGGCCTGGGGAGAAGTGATCATAGTTGACAACGCTTAGTTGCATCTCAGAATTAGGTCACACTCAATTTTTCTTTTTCTCTTTCTCTCTTGCTTGCTTTTCTTCCCAGTCATGCATGATGGGCTGTTCTCATCAGCCTTTGTTTAATATCGCTTCCAAATTAATTTGGTCTCATTAATGGGACTCTTTGCTGTGAAGGCACTGATAAAGTCAGTAATGTGGCTAATAAACATAAAACTATTTGCTCCAGAAGCATGAAAGAATATAAATATGGAAAAGGAAAAAATATAGGAAATAAACAATGATGATATTGCCCTCTAGAAGTGATGTTATGTTGTTATTACTAATATTTATTTACACTTCTATAAATTACAATTCCACGCATGAAAAAAAGATGATGACAATTTACAGTACAGTACAGTTACTAATTATATTAGTTACTAGAATTGATTATTATTATTATTATTCGATTTTTTATAAATTTAGAATTGTTTATTTTATATTTATTATTATTATTTGTTATTTTATTATGGTTTTTTATCATATTGTTGTGCTGACATCTAATAAAAATTATAATAATAATAATAATAATAATAATAATGGTATATATATTTATTTATGTCCCTTCCTTCAGAACATGTCATAAGTCATTTAAAACACAACTTCAATTATTCAGCATAATCAACATCATATGTGTTCATAATAATAATAATAATAATGGCTATTATAATGATTATTGATAATAATAACTACTATTAGTATTAGTAGAAGTAGTGGTGTTGGTAGTAGTAACTGAAGGCTGTAAAAAAATGTAAAAAATAAAATAAAGATTAATAAAATAACTTATATGTGATAAAAACCCTAGCACACACCCTCGAGTTGCTTATAACTTGAATTCTGACTTTAAAAATGACCCAGTTGTCACTCCTCTTAAAGCTGTGACATGAACTGTTGAATTTATTTAGCAAAAATTCAAAGAAATATTCTGAAAAAGGACAAACAAGGGGCATGCAGTGATTTGTATGCAGAGCCCAGGTCTGCGTGATGATGTGCTGTCCCCTGACATGCACTGGCTCCCCTCAGCGCCTGTAGTTTGACCTTGAAGATATCGTTTGGCCCGACACTAGCGACTACACTGCGAGCCAGCCGCCTCCTCAGATGGGGAACTAGCGCTCTGTGAGTGTTAGTTAATGAGTTCTATTCAGCTGCCGTACACACTGCTAAGCGTCCTCAGAAGATTGAGCCGAACCGAGCACAACTGTACCCTCGACCAGACGCTAATCAGGCCAGGCTACTGCTGCCACTTCCCCTCGCAGACGTGTCACACACGTGCCCAGACGGATTAACAGGAAGATGAGAGAATAGGTCCACACTGAAAGATAGAGAGAAAGTGAGAGAAAAGAGAGAGAGTGAGTTATTAGGAGGCTTTCCCATCCAAAGTAACAGCTGGTATCATTTGCATAATACCCATCATTTTACTAGGCTTCTTGTCAAATCATAATGAAGAAAAAAAAAAAAGCAATATAAAAACTAGTTCATTAGCGCTTCCAAGAACTCACAAGCATATGTAGCATTCAAGACAGATTTTATCTGGTATTTACAAGAATTCTTGAACAATTTCTGTACCTAAGCATCTGTAGTAATATTTCTTTCTGTTATGTGTCAGATTCACAAATGTTATAATTATTTGCAGCATTAAGCTATTCTGTTATTGGTATCAACATTATATGTATATAACATAATTTATCTAAGGAACATACATTCTCTTGCACATAAATTGCTCAAAAATGAAAGTTTTTGATAACATAATGTATATGTGTGTGTATACTGTGCTTATTAAATTAGACCATCTCTGCATGACTGCATCATGGCTGGGAGGTAGATGGCTGCTGGGACCACATCAAACCTTGATTGGACCCTCATAACAATAACAAATGCCTCCCATCCCTTGCATCCATTAAACCAGGTTTTGTAGTGTATTTTAGCCACTATAAATAACAGCTGAATGACAAGTCAGCACTATTAGACTGCAGGTTAGAGTGGAGTAATTGCATGAAGGCATGGTAAAAACACTGCTGCTTCTTGTAGAGGACCCACACTGTCCCCACACCACAGTTTAAGGTCAGAGCTGCGTTATCTCAGCTGCATTTATCTTTGCCGTGTGACATTGTGAGCTACAAAACCACCATGATGTATGGTGCCTTTCAGGGGTGGATATTTATTGCTGCAGGCCTCAAACCAGCCATCTTAAGGTTTTGTATCCGATTAGCATATTGTTTAAGATAATATGGTGTCTGGTTCCTTGAAGTTAAGGGGCTTTAACACACTAGAGTATAGTGATGATTTAAACAATAATGATGCAACTAAATACAAATAAATTAGCAAGGTTTGTAAAAGAGATGCAGCTGATGCAAGGTGATAATCTTAGTTTGAATGGTCTGAATGGTATGTATGACAGGATGGTTCTGATATAAGTTATTACTGTATTTTTGTTTATTTTTAGACACATCCTCTAAATAGATCTTATATATACCAGTCAGACATTTATTTTGTATTTACTTAAATGTTAGCATACACCGGATACACTAAGATTGCGTTAAATTTGATTTTAATGCCATTTAGCAAAAAATGAAAATGGTCCTAATACCCGTCCCTGTGGAATGCCATGTATTAAGTTGTGTCAGCCTTGAGCCCAGTCGTTTTAATGCCAGTAAAAACCCTGAAACCCCCAATTATTTTTCCCACAACCCCACCAGTCGACCCTCTCCGTGTGGTTTGTTTGTGAAAAAAAAAAAAAAAAAAAAAAAAGCAATGGTGCTCTAGGCATTACAAAACAATACATAATACTGCCTACTGGTGGGTCTTTAGTCTTTTTAATTTATTTTGGATGCTCAGTGCTGTTGTTGAATATCTGCAGTGCCTTGTAATGAAATACCCGCTGTGCAATTTTGCAAGTGTGTCAAGCAGAGCATGACCAGATATGCAAATTTAATACAGAAGTGGCAAAGTGGAATTTTGAGTATTTTTCACATCTGGGGGCTGTTAAAAGCAGTTTTGAAATCAATGAATACATAATAAAGAGGTGTCCACACTAGATTGAAATCCCAGTTTGTTGGCTATAAAAACTAGTTTGTTGTCTTGGATCCGTCTCTTTTTCACATAGTGGCCGCACACAGCATGTGGTGTAATGATATAACAAATTGCAGATGAGTAATGGAAATTTGAACGGATGAGTTCCTGTCTGATGGTGTATCGGTCTCGCTCTTTCTTTCTGTCTGGTTCCTCACAGAGAGAGAAATGGTCATGTGACCAGCACCCCACCAGCCAATCTTTCTCTACATATCAAGGTCAGATCAATTTTTCTTGGAGCAACCACCCCCTGTGGTTCTAGCACATACATTCGCCCAACTTCGATTAGTTTACCCTTGATTGACCAAAAAACCCCCGAGTCTTTCAGCATGCAAGAAACTGTCATAAACATGTCGCCTAGAAATGTTCTTTGCCCATGTATTGCTCCAAAATATTTGCACCCATCGGTGGACGTTGAGTCATCAGAGATGCTCTTCCTGTTACTAAAAATACAATTGCTGAGCTGAATGCTGTAGCAAGCAGACGCGCTAGTGCACACATCAGCTCAAAAACATACGCTGCTACCATAGAGACTAATAATAACGACTTTGATGAGGATGCAAAACTCAGTACATGTTGTACATCACTGTCCGAGGAGGAACTAGGTGTCATTAGAAAGTGCATCAGCAGTGATTCCCAGGTCAGCTTGATGCAGAAGCAGGTGGTTGATGACTCAGGCAAACTGGCTTCTGTTTATTAGAAACCGGAGTCCAGCTTCCACCGGTCCCCCGTGGCTCAAATGTGATTGATGACACTAATTACCATGTCACCACTCATTTCAAAACCTTGATCTCTGAGCATGCGGCTTTGGCTCATCTCCTGTATACACACACCTTTATCCAGGGTCTATGTCACCCAACCTATTCTCTCTAATGTTCGCTGCTGTGTTTTACAGGCATCTTATACTCACCATCACGTCTATCCATGCTTACTGGCTCCCTCCTCTCTTTTCCCAATACTTCAATTGGAGATTATTAGGCTGGATTTGCATGAGTTTATATGGTCTGCATTTTTCTCTCTAGTCATTGTGTAACAACTTCCGATCTCAAATCCACTGGTTTAGGAAAATAAGCGCTGTGTGAGTTGAAGAGTTTGGGTGTGTAATAGAGGAGAGTGGATTTTGATTCCTACAAACCTGTTGCATATAAAAATGGTAAAAGTTTTCTCAAAATTGAAAGCCACAATCTAATTGGCTGGATTTGTATAGTTCCAGCGAAATATAGTCAGCAGACTTAAAATCTGAATTTTATATTTCAAAGTATACTCTTTTCAAAAGATGAAAGGGATCATCTAAGATGATCTGGATATAACAGTACTGATATTATAATGGCAAAGAAAGAGAAACAATATGACAAAGAACACGAACAAAGAGAATATTTTATTTTAATTTTATTATTATAATTATTATTACATGTGTGTGTGTGTGTGTGTGATTAAGCATTAAGTTGTTAAATGTCAAATGATGCAATTTCCTAAAGTCAATTGTAATATTGACCTTAAATAAAAAAATAAAATAGTCATGATATTTGTTTACCTTTTACCTATGCTAGACAAAAAATGTTGTTTGTTTTAGCATCTTTAAACACGTTTAAAAACCTGAATGCAAAGAGCACAATGAAAAAAGAATTACACCCAGTAGCAAAACAACAAAACATTTTTTATGGGATTCTTATTCTTATTCTTAAGAACTGCATTTTAGGTTCTCCTATTTTTATTTTGCACTTTTTTTTTAATCTTAAATATAATAATAATAATAATAATTTGCAACCTTTATAAATAGTTGTGCCTGCCGCACCATTATGTGAACAGTATCATCGAATTCAGAATGGAAAAAAAAGTCTTTTTCAGTAGGTCCAGTGTCAGGTCTGATGGAACTATTGCATTCGAGGTGATTCAGTGGTGTGAAATACCACAAGGCTTATCTGCACACATGCACAGTCAAACACAAACCCACTCACTGTCAGGTTGTGGCATGGAACAGGTTGCCATGTGGTGAACTGCTGACCTCGTAGCTGGAGCCAGTGCCCTGAGGTGAAACTTTGTCCGGGGTGGCCTTGTCTCATGCTGTGATGCTGACATATAGGATATTCACAGCCTCTCTTCATGTGAGTTTGTCAGAGATACTGTGGTTGAAATTGGTATGCTGTGCACCATAAACACTATTTAGATTATGGATAAATATAGGTTTTAATATCTTCACAATAGTAGCTCAAGTAAACACACTTAGGGACGCCTGATTTCTAGTGATTATCATCGTCTTGACTACAGAGACCGTCTCTGCATTTGATAAATAAGTTCTTTAATTCCCGTCATTATCACCATCACTCTGTTCTCTTATTTGATAATGTTCAGTGCTTTGCTACAATCTGTATTGTTAAAAGCACTATTTAAATAAAAGTGACTTGACTTAGCCATTGGATTTCTATCAGGAGTTTCGATGTGAAAACCTATTCTCCATACTGTATGTGTGTGTGTTAACTAAAAAAGAAAAAAAAAAAAGGTCACATTATGGCATCTTGATCATAATCAGCTTTGTCCAACAAAAGTTTGCTTAGAAATGTAAACGATTTGACTGGAATTTCACTAATACATTTGTAAAAATTGCCTAAATAACAGCATGTGTGTATTATTTATAGTTATTATTTCATTATACAGTATAATGTAGTTTTTCAAAACCCAAATCCCCCCGATAGTCTTGAAAATTCCATGATAGTGACAACTGTGGCAGTGAGAGATAGAGATAGATTCTCGTAGTGGTTATATCAAACATTGCTGACTAGCAGGATGGAGGTTATCTCTCATGGGAGCCTTTGCATGAGACTCAGCACAACTGCCTAATAAACTGACTTATTTAGCGACGTTATATCCACAAATTTCTCTGTGATGTTAGATGACGTTAATTAACAGAATTAGCATAGCTTGGATCTTTGAGCGTGTGTTCGTTTGAGTTACAGCATTCTGTTTGCTCTCTCAGGCAATGTGTTTTGTGGCCTGTGTTTATGGAGCTTAGAGGTAATGTGTGGATGTATTCAGCTCTTTAATGATGGTTGGAATATAAAATGACACACACATCCATTAGCCACGGCGTGTAGCCGCGATGTTCCTTGCTGCATGCTGATTAGTCCCACACAGCCCGGACCAGAGATAACACCCAAATTAAGATCCACATGTAAATTGCATTAGCTAATCAATGAATGCTTGATGAATGCTAGCCTGGCACGAGAAATAGTTTCAAGGTTATGCGCTTTATTTATTCATTCATTATTTTTTTTTAGGTAGAAGTCACTCTGTGACCCTTTCGACGTTAACAAATAATTGCTTACAGGTTATCCTGGCTAATTAACCATAAAGGATTAAGATGTTCCCTGCTGCATGTTCGCGGTTGGCGTTTGTGACCGCCACCTATCCCACGGTACTGCAAAAACTGACTCCAGGGGATCTCGGACGGGGACTTGTTCCTGCCGGAAGGTCAGATCATGTCCCTGCGGAGACAATGGCGCAAGCACTGGTCCCCGGGCAGAAAATGACAACTCTGACAGCGGCGGCCCACTGGAACACAAAACCGGTTTCATCGGTAAACAAATCACAACCCTTCGCGTCAGAGCCACAGACATACTTTTGACATGTCTCGGTGACACCAGTCTGAAAGCTAAGGATAGTGTCACGGATCATGTGCATCTGTGAAACGCGAGCAAACGCGAGATAATGGGCTTGGACTGGTGACAGACTTGCAGTTTGTGCGAAATATGCCTTGCGTAGCCTCCACCACACAGTTGGAAAGCGAATTGATGCGGGATTACAGGATCTCAGGGGTAACGTGATTTGAGTCTTGCATCTGTCCGCGCGGTTGCCTGGATCCCTCAGGCGGGGCAGAAGCTGGCAGAGTGGGCTAGACTGGGTGGGCAGAGGAAGTTGGGTTGGGATAGAGGGGTTTGGCTTTCACTCCCTCCAGAACTTCTGCTGCTGGCTCGGGAACGCTAAGACACACGGCTGCCATCTTTTAGTTTTAGAAGCCGATTATCAACTGGAGGAAACAGAGGCAGAGTTTGAATTTCCATGGATTGTGTTACAGGCTCTGTCATAGACTCAGAGCTCCTTGTGTTACAGACTTGAGTCCTGACCACATTCGCACAGCGGTTTTTGCTGTTGCTTTTTTTGTTTTTCTTGTTTGAATGCATACCGAATAATTATCATTCAAACGAAACAGGCCATGCTCTTGTTTTCTTAGTTTTTCATCTTTTTAGGCAAGCATCTTATTATGATCGCTTGAGACTACATCTGGATCAGATTCAGAATGCTGATTAGAGTAGAGATGGAGTAGATCACTTCCCAAACAGCCCAAAAACGTACACAACTTCCTGGATGGCTAACATTAGGTCATTTTGATTTGCATGCTGTTTAAAGTCCGATAGTCTTCGCGTATGCATGTGCTTAAACACGCAACTGCTTGTTTCTTCTTCACTTGTTTACGCAAACAGAGATTCTGTACTATAGCGCCCCCTACCATATAACAGCGTAAACAGAAAAAGCAAGTCATGAATGATGATCACCCACAACACATAGGCACAGACCAGTCACATTTTCTTCAGTCTAGTTGTAATCTAATTCTTCAAATATAAATGATTCAAATTAAATTAAGTCTTGTCATCTGAGCATGTGGATTGATGTCATTCCCAAACTAAATGCTGGTTATTAACAGAAATGTCACACAGTAATTTAATCTCCCACACTTTCAAAGTCTTAAATGTTTAAGAGCCTTAAATATTTAATAATGAATATGTACACATTAATTATATGGATGTACATAGACTTTGCAGCTGAAATATGTACTTTTTCGACTAAAAATTCACAATTCTCTTTGATACTGTGTAAACAGAGAGCTTGAGTGTGTTAGAATATCAGCAGCAAAGTCTGGAGTGATGGTGGATGTCTTTGCTTAGCACAGGATTAAGCAACAGGTTACAAAAGGAACTGCCAGGTCAAAGTACTGGCACGGCTGAGGGAACCAGACCCAACAATGGCCACCCTTAAGACCCAGCACATAATATATACCTCATCGCAGGATCAATTCTACACCAAACACTGCAAGCCACCCTCACGTTAAACCATCTGTGGATGTTACCGGTTCAGTGAAGCGCTTGAGAAAATGGATATAGTAATAACGAACAAGAAACCTTTGTCCGATCCGTCGGGAATCAATTTACACCGGAACTAAGTCTCTCTTGGACACCCATAAGAGGGCTTTTTAAATCAGCTCGAGAGCTCAGATTAGCACATGCTAGCTGCCCAGTTAGCACGCCAATGTTTTTTGTAAAAAAAAAAAAGTTTTTGTCCATGCAAGTGAAGTCTGTCCAGTTTGTGCATTTACACAACAATGATGTACTTTTCATGAAGTGTTCACACATACAGATGACAACACTGAATAACCCTGCGAAGGTTTAAAATAGCAGAACCATTTCTTGAACCAATTTACCAAAAACTAAGAGAAACCAATTTTCCAAAATGTGCATTTTCAGGCCCACAAAATCCTGTTGTCATGAATATGGAGGACCAAAAGGCATGAAAAGTGTTTGTTTTTGTTGTTGTTTTTAGTTGAAAATAGTGTACCGTAAACAATTTGGCTAACTGGCAAAACAATTCATTGTTTTAAGTGTTTTTATATTTATTTATTTTTTTTTTCTTTTTCAATTACATTACAAGCAACCTAATTTTCCATTTACGTCTGATATCTGAAAGTCATTTAACAGACACTTTTATCAAAAGCGATATGCAAATGAGGACAATAGACACAATCAAGATCAACAAAAGAAACATGTAAGCATTAAGCCTCAGTCTCAGTTAACACAATACACGTAGCGCTAGAGTTAGAGGATCAAATAAAGAGATAAGACGTGTTTTTAGACACTTCTTGCAGATAGCTAAAAGCCTGTTAACACAAAGCACGATAACGATAAAGATAAAACAAAAAATTGCGTCCACACTGGCAAACAATATCGTATTTTTATTCTCGTATTTAAATTCTCCAGCTTGTGAGAACAGGATGGATTCTGATTGGCAGTCAATACGTATATCATTCATCAGCTGGAAAAGTTGTTCTGAAAACAATTCCAACTATCGTTTCTCTGTCCTTTAGCGTTATGGTGTGGATTCTGCTATTCTTTAATATTAAAAACTAGTTTTAAAACTGTATCTTTATCGTTATCATGCTTGGTGTGAACAGGCCTTTAAGGATTCTGCTGTTCGGATTGAGTTCATTTCACCAGGTTGGAACAGTTAATGACAAAGTAAGTGGAAGTGATTTTGTGCCTCTTTAAGATGGTGAAATAATGAATAGCTTATTTGCAGAACGAGCTTCTAGAGGGCACATAGGTCTGAAGTACTGAATTTAGGGTAAAGGGCTGCAAAGCTAATTAGTCACAATGTAACCTAAATGCAATGTTGTGAGAATGCAGGTGTCCGCATATACATTAAACCTTTGCAAAATCTTGTAATCAGTACAGTTTTGAGTACAGTTGGTACAAACGGTAAATGGCGAAGCCTGGTGGTGCCGATAAATGGAGACGGGACTGTGTTGAATATTGATGGAGGGAAAAGGCCGAGCACAGCAGCCGAAACAAGAGAAGACATCGTACGGCGGGAAGGTGACTTAGCGGTTGATGAGGTGACGCTTGACCCTGAGGGCCAGCGACGGCAAGCAGCTCACTGAACCCAGGCGAGTTTATCCAAGCAGATCAATGCTACTTAATATCAGCGAGGCCGGACACCCCATCCCGTCTGCCTCATCCACCGCCGAGGCTAAGCTCTGGTTTACTCCCTCTCTGACAGATACAGATGGTGTCAGTTACTGCAAGTAAGAAAGGAAGATGAAAACCGAGGACCTCCTGGTCCTTAGAAGACCAGAGACGCCGCAGACAGACGTGCGGGAAAACAGTTCGGCACTCTCTGTCAATTACGCTTTATTCTCTGGCTTGTAGCGGGGCGGCACGGAGGGGAAGGCAATTAATTATTATTGCGGGTTCTCCATTCTGATCTTGGAGATTGTATCTGATGCACATTTCCTCCGCCACAATTACGGAGGCTGCTAACTATTGACATTTAGGAGGTTGCTGATTTGAATTATCAGAGACGTTAGTAATTTGGGGTGCTAAATGGGTTTTGATTTCCACACACAACGCAGGCGGGCGGAATGACGAAGGTAAAATTAGATGCTAATTTGAAGCTGGAGATGTAAATCAGGACGATGTAGTAGGAGCTGATAAAACCGTGTGAAATAAAGACATGGTGGAGAGTTGAGGTTGTGGTGGGGGAGGGATTACCCAATATCCTTTTGTTCCAAGACACAAAACAAACTAGATGCTGCAAGACTTTTCAATCAACACTGCAAGCTGAAACCACTGTAGAAATGAAAGGGAAGTCCTCGTTCAACTCATAATATTGATGGCTGATCAGATAAAAAGAGGGCTTTTTATTGTTGTTGTTTACTAGACACTATGACACTTAAGAAGTAATCTAAAATGTAATCTCTGACAACCTACTTGTAGTATTCTATGCTGAAAAATGGAACTTTTTAAAACAAATTTTGCCCTTTTAGATGGAAATGTTTTTACTATTTTTGTATATATAATTAATTAAATTAAAGTACATAATTGTAACTGAACAATAAGAGCCATTTATGGCATGTATAATAAAACATAATATTTTAAAAACTATGCTCTTTAATATAATATGTAGAGTTTATTTGCATTTTTCTTTTTTTTCAAAAAACATGTTTTTAATGTATGTTGTCATGGTTTTATTGTGTTTTTATGCTATATATATATATATATATATATATATATGTTTTTTCCCTAATCAAACTGCACAAAAAAAATAAATATATATATATATATATATAATAAATTATTATCTTTCTTTATTATCTATTACATTAATTATTAACAGTTGTTTGTTTTTGCAAATTAAGTCTTACACCTATATTATTTGTATATTTGTATATTTATTTTATTTTTAATTTTTTTGAAATGTCATATATATGAACTGACTTTTATTCATGACTTTTTATTCTGACTTTTATTATTTTATTAATGTATAAATGTATATTAATATATACCACTTTACATAATATCAAATCATAATTCCTTTAAATTAGTACAGTAGAACTAATTATTTTCTTTGTTTTTAAAATATTACTAGCAGACCAATTATTCTTAACGTTCAGTCGTTGATTTATACTACTGCCCAAAATCAGTTTTTCATGTTAAATAATGTATTAAAATCATTTCTGGACATTTTTAAACATGATTTTTGTGTTTACATTTCAGTTACACCTTGTCAATAAATCAGCAAATACCCCAAAGACCCAATACATCATATAGCGTATTTATTTATCAAAACAGCAAATGATCTTGTTAAATTATTTGTGCAAAGCCTGATAAATATTTATAAGCTAATCCTGAGAGAGATTAGCGAGATTCCCTGGCTCCAGAGCTGTATCAGTGGAGAAGCCGTATACGAGTGTTTACACTTCAGCATGTATGAGTGTGTGTCCGTGAACATGACAATTGGCCTGTGTTTTCACACACATACACACACTTGACAGTGTGGCGTGTGCCCAGTGTGTGTTAGGTGATACGACTGATGGAGAACCGATAATCCCTCTGAGCCGCAGAGCATACATCCTAGAGTTTCATTAGCCCACTGTGCCCGTCAGAGCGAGAGAACGACACACACACACAGCCTGTGATCCCTAGAGAGGGAAAGATTTGAAGGGGAGTGAAAGCAGGGGTCAGCATTTTTAATATGGGAACAATTACAGGCTCCTGCTGAACAGATGGTATTATTCATGCAGTTAAACATGACACAGACATTTACATCATTTCCAGTGACAAGCTCACAGGTAGATATATGGAAGTCCATTATAATGCCATGTGCTTACACTGAGCTTGTGATTACTAATGACAACGTATTATGGTGCAGCTTACTTGGAAAATAAACCTGAGCCGCATATGTTAAATGTCAGGAAGTGTTTGAAAAACCAGAGGAATGGAAAGAAACAAAGAGAGAACAAAATGACTCCAGTGTGACGCTTTTTGTGACAGTTTCTTATTTAATCTGACGATGAAAGGTTGGTCCTTATTGTTTGATTTCTGAGTCACGTGTTTAGTCCAAATACCAGCTGCGAGTCGAAATAATTATTTCAGGTTGACTTTCTCAGTCAGGGATAACGTCGATTAGTTCCTTTTGCGATTACAATTTAAAAAAGGAAGTGAAATAAATAATAAATAAATAATAATAGTATTATTATTATAATTATTGTTATGTGTTTTATATAGCATATGATTGTTACAAAAAAGCTGCACTGAGGTGACATAAAGAAGCTAAAAAAATACTTAAATGTTAAATACAATCAATATGTATGATTGTATGTGATGTACAGTATATCTTTTTTAAGACTTTTGATTTTGAACATGTAGTTTTGTACATTGCTCTTGTCTTATTTCCAGTGAAAGGTCAGTTTTCTTCTTCTCAATAAATACAAAAATGGAAAATGCCGTGTTATATTAGTATTAACTTTAGCATTTCTAATTAAAAAAATCCCCTTTAATTGAGATTTTGAACATTTTTGAAAATGACTTATTTTTTTGTTTTTATAACCAAAATCTTCTATCACGGTAAAAGCAATTGTCTACCTCGATAACGATATATATCACGGTATAGCACTTTGGATCTGAAAATGCACAAATAAAAATTCAAACACAAAGAAATATAATGTCATTTTATTTAAACTGAATCGAAGCAATACTTTAAGTAATAAAAACCAAGCATACTGTTTACTGCAATGCATTGTAAGGTTAATGTGTTTTTTCTCTAGTGCCTGACAGCTAGTATATTCGTATCGTTTTTCCTATACCCAAACCAATTCCACACCACACACGATGTACCTTTTTTCTTTACATCTCCTGGTTGTTGGTTTCGTCACGTGTAAGTGAACTCACCGCTGCTGCAGCGAGAATTGCGTGCGCTCTGGGAAAACAAGAGCTTGCACCTGCGCGGCACTACTAGAGACTCGCTGAAGTTTGTACAAGAAGTCTCTAGATTTGTCACTCGTCGTTGTTTTGAAAAATTGTCACCAAGGGGGGGGTCTAAAAACTCGCTAAATCTAGCGACAAAGTCGATAAGTTGGCAACACTGCTTCATCCAATGTCGAAGTTAATTGCGTGGTTACGTTACGTGCAATGTCACGTGATCTCAACTGCGGTTAAGACGATAGACCAAAATCTGTATCGGTCTCCCGGTATACCGCCCACATTTAGTTCAATTTGCAACGTGCCTTTATTATAACAGCTTTCAGTATTTGCAGTTTCCACTCAAACAGATGTATCTTGCTTTAAGGATGATGCCTATTTTATTGAAAAACAAGGCAATAATATTAATTGCATTCTGTGTCTTGTCTGGTTATGACAGAGTGCAACACTAATGAAATAATGAAATCAGCTCGAGTACATGATCTTTAGCGTTCCTTGGCGAGTGTTGCTTTTTAGAGGCGGCAGTTTGTTGCCTCAGTGCAATCAGGAGCCCTGTTACACAATGCATTGACCTCATTATCTCGTTTAGTCAATCATATCATTAGAAGAAATGGAAAAAAAGTTGCCTGTGAACTCCGAGGCAAATATAAAATAAATGCAGCCGCAACCTCTAATGGCAAAATGGTCAGCGACTGCTGTATAAATCAGAGCATAATTACGGTCATACCCGGCTCAGTGCATTTGCATAAATTCTCATAAGAGGGCAATGTTATGTTGTACCAACAAAATAAATAAAGAAGACAAACAAAAGAGATAATCTGGCCAGCATGCCAAATATGTCCCCAGTGAATAGCACTGAATTCATCAAAAGCGTGTTATTGGCCTGGCTGTAATGTTGGTGGCCATTTTATGTGCCTGAGTAGACAAAGAAGAGCAGAAAAGAGATGTGAAAAAGGGCTTCCTAATGGATTCTGCACAGAGCGAGGGGAGTCGGGAGGGGGTTTGTGTCACAGTATGCACAGAGCTGTCTTTTTTCCCACCAGCCTTTGCCCATCAGTGGAGCCCGGGTCGCTGTGGAAATGTCATGACAGGCATATGCTGTTGGACAGTTTGTGCGCCCAATCACAGCGCTGTCACCCATGGCGATGAGGGGGAGGGCTCCGCGGTGTCCGTTTGAAAAATGGCTCCTGCCATCTCCAGCATTTTCATGTTTCTCTCCTTGAACCGTGCTTGATGCCTGTTCTGCGGTCGGGGCGGGAGAACAAAGATGAAAAGGGAGGGAAAGGGTTTGATGGGAAATATTAGGGCTTTCAATCCATGACGAATGTAAGCTTTTTCAACAGTGGCCGAATGCTATTATTGATGGCAAAATGTTAAATATTATTTCATAAAAATATGTTTTATTACATACTATGTAATGATATATATGTGTGTGTGTGTGTGTGTGGGAATGCCTCTCGAATAACTTTTTATTAAGGTAATCAGAAATAATGATGCATAAAATGAAAATTCACCCTACGTTATTTCTCACAAAAACTGGTGATTGTTTAAAGCTAAATGTATTGCAAATGTTTTATGGCACTGTCCCGAAGGAAGTATGTATGTATGCATGGATAGAATGATAAATATTGAAAAAATTAAAAAATAATAAATAAATAATTATAAAAAAAATAAATAAATTGTTATGTTGGATTATATAAGTTACATGTATTGTGAATGTCTTGAATAAAAATTATTATAATATTAAATAAGCGAATCAATAATAATAACAATAATACTACTACTAATAATAATTGAATTAATCAATAACAATAATAATAATAATAATAATACATACATAGATTGATAGATAGATTAAACATTTATTAGTGTTAGTACGTATTATTGTTATTAAGTAACAGACAAAATATATGTTATATTATAAAGAAATATTTATGTTCATGTTTATGTTTCTCAACACCTGTCGGTAAAACTGCTTTGTATTATGTAAATAAAGTGTGTTTTAATGCATATACCGCAATTCAAATAAATAAATAGATTAGAAATGGAAATAGTGTGAATTAGTTGTAGTAGTCGTAGTTTATCAATCGTATTATTATCATTAATATCCATTTTTCTGAACTCCAATTCTAACCAATTGTTAAAGTGGATTCTATGTACCCGTTGATGGACACTTTTTCGTAAAAAAAAAATATTGTGCATTTACCCAAAACTGACCGTGCTCCACCTACAGTATCTGCATCACGTGAATAAGATAGTTACCCTTTGCTTAAAGCAAACACTGGGACACATTACAGAGGAGGCTAATGTTTCAGCTAGCTGTATTCTATTGCAATTATATGGTTCAGTGGCGGTGATTATAGTTCTTCAATCTCACTCTGTGAAGTTTTGGTTAGCTGGCTCCCTCGTAATTTGCCGTGTGGGCATTATGGGCCAGTCTTGTGGAAAAGGGATGATAAATTGAGCTGGCAGGAGCTCATAGATTTATTAAATTTCTATCAAACCCTGTAACAAAAAAGGGGGGAAAAAATTGGCGGCAGCTAAGAGCGGGCTTAGATTTTTTAATCAAAATTCATGAGTCCTGGATTCGTGGTTGAGCAGGCCCAGGGAAGACTTGAATCGAAGACTGATTAAAGAAAATAAAAGGCTTATTTGAAGTAATTTTTCAATGACGCCTTTTAATTGGATGTTAAATCAAATGCTTATCTGCCATGCAGCAGATAGCGAGCAATATGGTGAAGTGCTAGTGTCACTTCTACTGTAAAAGATACTATAACCATCACACATTTTACATTCACACGTCTGCACGTTCTTCACCCAATGCAACGCTTCACATTGAGAGGTAGAAACTTTTGTTTTGGATTTGAAATCAGTCCCTAGTGATCACACAGAAGACAGGAGGTGTGTACGACTGTACAGATTAACTGTTGTACTGCTATAATGTTCAATTGTATTGTAAAAAAGATGTAAATGTCATGTGACTAATTAGTCTGAGCGTTTCCTGATCCTTAAAATAAATATATTCAATTAAAACAAAAAAATAAATACAGAAATATTATTGGATAAAATATATAACAATATATTGTTTATAAAAATATTTGATATTATTTATTTATTATAAATATTATATATATGTTTATTATATATATGAGTTTATTATATATATGAGTAAAAAAAAAATATATAATTTATTAATAGTTTATAAAATCTTATTATTTTATTCTTATTATCTTAATTTACAAAATTAATTAGTATCACATTTTGAATTGGTGTTTTAATGCATATAATACATTAATGAGTTACATTAGACATTAATGTAATCATAAATACCGTGTAAAAATTGTATTTTGTATTTGAATGTATTTAAAAATAAACATTTGTGATCAGCTTCCTAAAGAGACAGTTCACCCAAAAATAAATTGTATTATTTACTTGTTGAGGTTGTTGTATGAGTTTCGTTTTTTATTTTTATTCTTTTGTGTATTTATATGGTATATGATATATAAACTTTATTGTCAGAAAAAGTGGATTTTAATTTTAACTCCCTGAGTTTGAAATTTTTTACATGTATCTTGTTCAGTTCTAGGGCAGCCCGATGCACAAAAAAAATGCTTTAGTTTCAGTTGATCAAATCTTGGGACCTTGCATCGACGATTAGGTGGTAGAAGCACACATTCATAATGCAAAATTAATTTTGAAGAGTATTGGTAACCAAACAGTTAATGGTAGCCATCGACATACATAGTACAGGGGGAGAGAGACTATCAAAGTCAATGGCTACAATTAACTGTTTAGTTACCAACATTCTCAAAATCAATTTAATCAATTTATAGCATCCATGCTAAATAAGACTATTAATTTTGTAAAAAAAAAAAAAAGACCCGATGATTTGAACGGTAGTACACGCATCCCTCCACCTTGAAATCTGTGTCTCCGGGGTTCTTTTTCACAACTCGAGACTTTCCTAACACACTGCTTTACCTCTATCCCAAGCACGGAGCTATGTGAGAGGCAATTACAGCTGATATAATAAACACCGGCCCTCACAAGGGCAGAAAAGGGCTCCCTCGCCAGCGTCAAGTACACCAGGGCCTCATGTAGGGCATTAAAGCTACGGCATCAGCGCTGAGCCAAACTAGATTTGCTGCAGTAATAATATTTAAGCACAGCTCTCAGACCAGTGGCTTAGTAACTACTAAATTACGATTCCGCTGAGGATGGCGGCTCTCTTGTTTGGATATACTCTGTCTCTCTCGCTGTCGGGTGCTTTATGGAAGTGTAGGGCCGGGCATCTTAGAAATGGAGCCCTGTATTGTACAGTGTCAGATTTTTTATAGTGGTGGCCTCATAAAAGAAGGAGAGTCGCCAGCGTTTAGCTACCACACCTCTTCAGCCACAGACATTCGTCCTGGACCATTTTATGATACAACAGCCTGCCCTCTTTGTGTCTTGTGAGGGTAATTTTGTTTGGTTGTGTGTGTGTGTGTGTGGGTCAAAGACGGAAAGATGTCCGCATCAAAGGAAATTCATAGAAGTGATTTTATTTCTATAGAAAGCACATTAAAGGCAACTAAAATAGGTGTTTTGGAGAATATAATGGCGACATTTATATGAAATGTTACATTGTCATTCAGTGTAACACAATATTTCAGTAAAAATTCAAACATGCTTATTCAGACGTGTACATATTTTACACACACATATATATAAACAAATAATATATAATTATATATTAATAATATATAAACAAATAATGGGCAAATGGCCAAAATCTACACTGTTAAAAAAAATCAGAAATTGCCGAAATTACAATAAAAATACGGTAACAACATTTTAGGTGCCGTTAAACACCGTAATTTCCTTAACTGATACAATGCTATACCAACCTATTAAAGTACTTAAATCTGTTTTGTAGCTTTGAAAAACAGCAATAACCACCAAATGCAGAAGGTGGTGAGAAATTCACATGCTGAATGATTAAATAGATAAATTATTAAATATGAACATATACAGTATAGAAGGACAGGGCTCTAGACTAACTTTTTGCACTGGTGCGCCTAACTTTTTTTCTTGGGTGCACCAGCACAAAAGTTAGGTGCACCCAAATTTTTAACCGCATCACATTTAACACCACAGTTTTACAAGTTCACTTTTTTTGTTTATTTATTTATTATTATTTTTTTATTGCTGTCCATATAGGCAATATTGACGTGTAAATGATTAACTAACAATATGGTCAATATAAAGTTCTTTATTTGAAGCACAATTCTACAAGAAAGTAACTTACTTACTTACCATTTACTACCCAGATCAAGAGTTCATAATGCAGTCTATTTATTTATTTTTATTTTTTAAGTTTAAAGTATAAGAATATTATGCAGTAACGAGACGGTAGGCATATTATTGACATAGGCTCCATGACATGGCTTACCTTGGGCATGAGCATGCTTGACCTCAATGTGTCCAATAAGTAAGTATATTCACCGGTCTTCCTCTCAGCAAGATACGACCATACACAATGACGCATTCCTTTATGGCGATATCTGTGTCTCCGTCGATCAGGAATGCCATGTACACACGTCTTTTTTCTTTCATTGTATCTGCGATGACTCCTATAAATTGGGTGCACGCTACATCATTGCTGTACGTCGGGTTTACGCCAAAAAAACTATCGGTGCTACCAAGCTTTCCACAGAAAAACAAACAGTGTTCAACCAATCACCGGCATAATTGTGGCATATCTCAGACCCTAGACTGACCATAGAGATGTGTTTTTTGCACAGCCGATTTCTGGGGCTGGCAGCGAGTGGATCGTGAAGAACGGTCAGCTGAATCTGACACTTTATGTTTCAGGCTTGAAATCGCTGACACAACTTTTAAGAGTCACAGAGTTTCGTTC
>JAUMHI010000012.1:678587-697955 GCA_032359435.1 Enteromius unitaeniatus
CAAATAATATATAATTATATATTAATAATATATAAACAAATAATGGGCAAATGGGCAAAGTCTACACTGTAAAAAAAAATCCATAAAATGTACGTGGTTGCCGAAATTACAATAAAAATACGGTAACGACATTTTAGGTGTTACTGTTTTAAAAAAAAGAACCTAAGAAGAAACATCAAAAACAAACAAACTATGAAATGGAATGCAGAGAATTCTGGGAATGTCAGTTTACAGTCTTTCCCTGTAAATTTTACAGGAATTTACCATTAACCATTTAACAGGTTTTTACCATATCATTTTTACAGATTTTTACTGTTAAAATGGCGGTAATTTTTACAGTGTAGGATAATGTCAAATTTAACAGTTAAAAACTGTTTTTTCGTCTTTGTCCCATATATATGTGCAATATGCTCTTTTGGTTGTGTATACTTTGTAACCAGCGAGGCAGATGAGAAACAGCTGTGTTTAAGCATATGTTTTAATGCTGTAGATATTGTCTGATATTTATATTGATATGCTGAACTGTGGTGGTTACACAAACAGTACTTTTTTGAAGTTAGGATAAGATTTTTCAAGAAAATAATTTCAGTCTTTCTACTCAAAATGTAACTCCTGGGACATTCATACTTACGAGTTGATGAATCATAATTATGATGTCAGGTGTGTTCAAGTCACTTTGGTCAGAACAGGATGGCGATTTAACTTTTGTGCATAAAAAATGGGCATAAAAAAATTTATGAAATTTATGAAAGTGATGTAAACTGAGTCATCATATATTCTCTGGTAAATATTCAATACTATAATATTTTGTATATGTAATGTATAGTTTTATTGTACATTGCAAATAAAAATACTAATTGTATTATTTCAACAAATTTACTGAATAAGAGAACTTTAAAAACTTGTCCGCCAATCCGATTCGTGGAGCAGAAAAAAGGTGTAACCGTAAAATAAAGTGTTAAAAAGAATAAATATAAAATCTGGATATATGGTGTAGCCCAAAAGTGTGATTTATAGATATCCTTTATCCATATACATAAACTCTTGAACACACAGAAAAGTGATGGAGCCTGTGAGTATTGTTGTGGACAATGAGATGCCATGAGTGAGTGTTTTATCAGTCAAACATGCCAATATCTCACATAGCATTCATATTGCACGCTGTCATACACGGAGCGCCTTGTGTGCCGTTGATTTGAGCCATGACAGGACCTATGTGGAATCTACACCCACAGAATTCTTCAGAAATTCTACCAAATATCCACAGCTGTCATTCACCCAGCTTTACTCATCTCCCATCCCACACGAGTTCATCTATAAACTACTGTAGCTAGTCTGATCCTGCTCTCAGCTACCAGTAAGAGAGCAGCATTAAAACTATCTGTGTTTTAATTATTGCCTTGGACATCTCCAGCAAGCATGTTGTTGATCTGCATGTCAGTGTTTTGAACGTCTGTATCATCAGCTTCTGCCACATATTAAGTCTAAAATGTCAGTAAGCCTGATTTAGGATCATTTATATTCCTATTTGTATTCTCTATTCATGCTTACTTTGCATGTGAAAGGTGTTTAGCTCAACATTTTCAGCCAGCAGGTTAGCATTGGCCTTTCAGAATACACCTGAGCAAAGACATGCACCTAAAAAAAGTTGAAACTAACCATCTTTCACAAATTTCACAATCTGGTGACATTTCATATCATAGGTTAAACGTGGCACCAGAAAGTGTCCTTTTTCTGTTTTGGAAGCTGAAAGTTAGGATCGGACCGGTCGAAGGTCAAGTGCTGAGCGGGGCTTTCTATGAAGCAGAGCTCCTGATCATTGATTTATGACGCGCTGACAGTGTTTTGTGCTGAAGTTTCAGGTGGTCCTGTTTGTTCCAGCAGCACAAGCAGCACAATTCTTCTCTCGGCGGGGGCTTATCTCTGCCCTGCCTCCATATGGCAGCCTGCCACGCCGTTGTTAAATTATCTAAA
This sequence comes from Enteromius unitaeniatus, assembly GCA_032359435.1. NCBI lineage: Eukaryota > Metazoa > Chordata > Actinopteri > Cypriniformes > Cyprinidae > Enteromius > Enteromius unitaeniatus. The sequence continues at coordinate 680,562 of JAUMHI010000012.1, forward strand.
AAAAAATGTGATTCTCTAATCCTGCACATTATTGCTTTTTCAATATGAGTATCCAGCCCGGAAATGAGGACCAGAGGCTTGAGCGAGAGTTGATTTATTTATTTTTTTACCTTGCATGCATGTCAGCATGTTTGAGACTCCCAAAACTCAAAATTGAAAGTAAAGACATTTTATTCTCACTTTTGATCAATTTAATGCAATATGAAAATGTAGTTATGGTTGTGAATTACCCTTATAATCTATATTCCAATATATTTCAAATTATTTCACGCATCCTTTTGAAATCCAACCTGCGCTCTTGCCATCACTAGTCTCTCCTGCAAAACCAAGCACGCATGAGCAAATAAAGCAAATCTGAAATTCATGAACTTCTGGGGGGCTCCTGTGCCAGCTGAGCAACTGCCATTGAGATGAATGGGAATGCTAGCGGCTACTTTTCTCTAGGTATTGTAGACCTCTTTGTCTCAAACTTACAGCTCTGTGGATGTGTGTAACAGGAAGGCTTGGATATCAGACTGTAGTCCACAGTATGAATAAATGAGGACTCGGTGATGTGGAGCACGAAGTGTATGTGTGTGTGTGTCATACCCCACTCACTCTCAGATGAATATTAATGGGCCCGAGGAGCCATCAGTAAGGAGAGACAAGGCAACCGACAAATCATCTCAAGGAAATGCCCCAAGAGACAAGAGCAGCCTTTACACACACACACACACACACACTACTTTCCACACAGTCACTGGAGAGAGACTAGGTGCAAATGAGCACTCTGCATGTGTGTTTGTCTCTGTGGCTATGTGTGTGTGTACTTAGGTGGTCTTACACACAGGTGTGTTCATGATGGAATGTGTGTTTGTTTGGCGTGATGAAGCTGTGTGTGTGTGTGTGTGTGTGTGTGTGCGTGGTGCTAAAAGCCTGTATGCTTCATCCATTACTGTGCAGTGCAGACATAACCTCATGTTGTTTAGTTGGCTAAATTTTGTTTTGGTTGAGCACACAATTTATTTTGTTTGTGTGTGGATTCCATTTATAGAAATGCGGAAAGGGTAAAGAAAGATGCTTTTTGTGTTATGTACATTTTGCAGACCCTCACTTCATGAATAAATGAGGATTTTAGTCATGTCACATTGAAACTAAAGTCATCTAAAATAAACTCAATTAAAATATTCTCTTTGATTCATAAATTAAATTAAATGAAAAATGTAGTTCAAATGTTTGGGGTCAGTGAGATTACAATAAAACAAAAAACAACATTAATAATTACTAATAATTTGATTGACAGTATCAGTAACAGTAAATACTTTTACATCGTTGCAAAATATTCAAAATAATGAAAAATGATCAAATATTCCTGGAAAAAAAAAGTTTCACAAAATTTAATTTACATTAATATTAAGGGATTTTCCTGTAGAATAGAATTTAGTTCTATTAAATAATACAGTATTTCTATTTTTGATAACATCATTAGTATTAGTAGTTGTAGTATTTCCATTAACATTTGTTGAGCTGTATTTCTAGACACATTCAAAACAGTCGTTTTTGCAATTGTGCTGAACTTTTTATTTATTTTCTTGTTATTCCGTTGTCTTCCATAAGTATTGCAATTATTGTCTTTCCGAAGAGCATGTGCTGTGTATTAACACCTCATTTAAAGGTTACACAGCTCCTCTTCCTCTTAAAGTCCTTAAAAACATTTAATTTCTCACTCTCTTTCTCACTCCCTTGAGCTCTCAAAGTGATGAAACGCAGATGGGGCTTCAGCCGAAAGTTGCATACTGCGCATAAACAGCATATTTAATTAGACTGTAGACACGCTCTAAATCAAATTACTCTCCGACTGACAGGAACACTTACATTAACATCATTCCCGAGCAGAGCCACAGCCAAAATTTAAATTAGTAACAGATAATTAGGATAAGAGCGGGAACTTAGGTTGACGTTCCAGTGCGTAATTGGAATGCAAGTGAAACATACTGCTTTAGCTAATTAGCTGTAGCAGGAGGAAACGCTCAGAGGTCAAGGTAGAGAGAGACCCTTCAAATAAAAGCGGAAGGCAGCAGAAGAGCCATTGTGAGGCTGTGAAAGAAAGGGGTTCTCAGAGAGCAAAGCCCAGAGCCGTCATCTGAATCACCTTCCAGACCGAGGATTTCAGGGAAGAAAACACCAGTGTCTAAAAACACTCAACTGTTAATTACTGTGTACACATTGCACTTTTTCCCCCAAGGTCCATCTTTGACTTTGCAACTAAATATCAACAAAATCTCTTTAAAGTGCAACTACGTGTCAATTAAAGTTCAGGGGTGCGTTTCCCGAACAACAATGTATCTCACTGATTAACCACCAGAGCATGATGCATTGTTTTCCCAGACATCTCTTTCATTTGAACCACATTATTTTACCAACATAGGGCCATTGTTAATGACACACGCCTGCGATGAAAGAATAACGTATGCTGTTTAACTGATTAGTGATCTCTGCTGACTAATTTACTTTTTGTTGGTGTTGTTGTGATTTTTATTGTAATTCCAAACCTTTATGAACGTATTTGTCTTTTACAAAAAATCTTTCTTTGTTTTCGGCAGGACAAATACTTTCATACAGGTTTGGGTGTACTTGAGGGTGAGTAAATGATGACAGAATTGTCATTTTTGGGTGAACTAGCAGACAGTCTACTAATACGCTAATGGCCGGTGGTCAGTATGTCAGAATAAACATCATTTTCTGTCCATGCCGGGAGAAAAAATGCTGGTTTATTGATCTTGGTTTATTGAATCACTTTGTCAGGTTTGTTTATTTGACAGTAGCGGCACGTAAATTAAACACGTCAACTTTTTTGAGTTAGTTAACTGTTCTTTTATCGTTATTAGGGAGGGAAACACCTCTTCCCCTTTAATTTATCCCTTGGTATTGACATAAACTCAATACTGAACAAAGGCTGCTATATTGAGTAAGAGTGAACTGAACGTTTAAGAATGATTTCCGGGTGAAATGAGTTGGATTTTTATGTATTTATATATTTTCTTGCATGCAAACCAGTGATAACAATTTCTCAAATAAATCATATGAATATGCATTATTCCCATCTAGTACTGTCACTGTTTCTAATAATGGACAGTATGTAGGGTGCAGAAAGTATATTGTTGTTGTTTTCATAACCCAAATTTCCTTACTGTCCTGTGACTATATTGAGAAACAGTTTATTTCCATGGTTTATAAGGTTGATAGATATGATGATTCATGATTAAGTGTTTGAAAAGGAGTTGTAAAAAGTAACAATACGCATATTTAAATTTATTACTAAAACTTAACACTGAACAAAAAATTATTTTTATTGATTGATTTGTATTTCTCTCTCATTTCTCCCTTTAATAGAACTAACTGTCACGCAAACCATTTAGTTTCATTACTTTAGTTTTTTGGTCCTTACTCATTTTATCGTGGTATTACCCTCGAATTCAATCACCGTGTTGTGGTAGCACTGAAATGTGTGTTTTTCTTTGTCATTTCCCAAAGGCCCTCGTGATTCATGCATACAGCTATACCGTAGTAAAGCGGTGAGTTTGTTTGTTCATGGAGAGTTGTGGGAAACAGAACAGGCACCAGGGACTGCAGACAAGTGACGTGCGAGAAACTGAAGTAGCTACGCGACGTTTGCACGAGAGGTTATCTAGACACCATATGGTGCGACTGCATGACTCTGTCACTTTCACATCTGTCATGTGTGGACCTTGATTTTGCTGACCAGGTGCTCTCAGGGCCAGGACTTCCTGGAAAACCAGGTTAAATGTGCCAACATTACCAAACAAGCCTGAGCACTGTGTGAAGCAGAAAACAGCATCTCACGTCTGCGTGGAGCAAAACACACATTTCACTCATCGCTCTTTGTAAAAGAGTCATTATAGAACAATTGGATTGTGTAAAATAATTGTGAAAAGTTCATTAACCTTCCTCAATAGTCCTTCAGTGAGGGCATTTTTACTAAGCTGGACGTCTTCCAAGTAACTGCTGGATACAAACATAATGCCGATGGGACTGATCCAAACAAAGGCCCTTGGCAGCTGAGGGCAAGCAAGAGAAACTCTGAACTGATTCTGAGGTCAGCTATTATTTCTTTTAACATCTTCATGACTGATTACTCTGCATTAATGGTGGAATATAGACAAAAAAAGGCCAATGAATGTTTTGACAGTTGAAGCTGAACATTACAAGACGCTCACACTTCTTACAGTGGGAAACAAACGCTGTGCTTGGATTTAATGCTGAGTTGTTTAGCAACAGACATCCAATCATAAACTGAACAATGCTGGCCTCATTAAATATTCATATGCTTTGTGCAGTCGCAGATGCTTTCACGCGGTGTGTTTAGTTTCAGCATCTGGGAAAAACAGTTACAAATGATGTGAAACTTTTAATAACGTTAGCCAGAAGCACATTAATGGCGGTGTAAGTTACCTGGATGATTGACTTTATATAATTCAGTACAAATATAAGATAGGATCATGTAAATTGGTATTATTATTATTTATTTATTCTAGCATCGTTTGTAGCAAGGCATTTCATCTTATTTAGTGGCCCACTCATAATGCCTTACTTCAATAAATATTTAATAAAATTAATAATAATGCAATTTTTGCTCAACTGCTTACACACATCCTCCTCCTCCTCCTCCTCCTACTACTACTAAAGATAATAATAATACCAATAATTTAAGTTTATTATTATTGTTAATATTACTACTAGTGCACACATATGCATAATAATAATAATAATACAACAGTCACAATCTCAGTTAACTTGGTTAACAAAATATTGTAATAAAGACTATATGACCCCCTGTTCTAAATCTACATTATGACACTTATTTAAGTGATATTCAAGTTTATTGATTAGGATAAGCTAATAATTAAGGCTAAACTACCATTAATATAGTGCTAATAAATGGAATTTGACCCACTATTCTAAAGTGAAACTTAAATCCATATTAATTCTGGATTTTGGACACCTATTGAGTAATATTCAAGTTTATGACTAATGGATTGTAAATAATGGCTAATGTGCTCTTACTATATGTTCAGATAATCATTAGTTATATGCGTGTTCATGCTTAACTGATGCATAATTTTGAACAAGTTAATCATAATCTACTAGTTTATTTATGCTTAACTAATGCAGAATTTGGGCCCTTAAAATGTTAGGTTAATCATTACTTACTAGTGTGTTTTTTGCTCAACTAATGCTTAATTGTAAACAAATTAACCATTAATTAATGCTTAACTAATGCATTATTCTGGACCCTTAAAATAAAGTGTTACCAAAAATTTTTATTGTGAAATTCTGAAATATATTGAATTATAACAACAAAGTAAATTTTAAAGTATAACAATTTTGCTGTTTTCATAAATTAAAATAAAAACAGCTGTTGATTGCAAAGTCACTTTTTTTGGATAAACAGTCTGTAAATATTGTGTGTAATATGTATGTATTATTGATGCAAAGATTACATCTATAAAAGAAATCAGTCAAAATTTTGCCCTAAACAGTCACATTACTATTAAAAAAGTCCAGAAAATGTTTTGAGCTGTATGGTTTCAACAGCATTTTTTGTGGACACAAACCCCAGCTCTCATTATTCAGTGATTTGAAGGCGCATCGTTTTTGCTGACTAACTCAAGATGAACTGGTAAGACCGCTCATTTTAAAGGGTTATTCCTTCATTTCTCAGGCCTGGGTTTTTTTTGTAGGTCAGTGGGTGAATGCTGGAATCAGCAAGCATGTGTTAAATATAACTTGTTGGTGTAGCGGTAATGATAATGAGGTCGTCTGGGGTCTCGGGCCAAATTCACAGCTGTACAATTTCTGATTCTAGAACTGATGGGAACCAAACTGACCCGAGTAAAACATCACACCTGCTTCTTCCACTGTAAATCACATCTGTGTGCTTTTTAAAGAGGCTGATCGGTAACATTCGGCCCTCAGTTACATTCGTTACCATTAGAAACTTCTTTGTCTCACTCTCTGTACAAGCCAGAAGTGATTTATTCCAGCCACTTTATTTGCTAGCAAAGGTAGATTTAGTGGAGATGATGTGCTTTAATTCCTCTGATTCGCTCTCCCTCCTGTGGTCTCTACCTCCCTCATTTGTTAGAGGCAGGCCTGGAGCTTATTAATTTGCACAGGAGGGGACTGGCTGGAGTGCGAACAGTGTTTGCTGCAGGGCATGGTGGGTAGCAGGATGAATGATTTGCGAGCTCAGATTAATAATCTCAGTCCCGGCGGGATTACTCGGCTCCCTCTCTGGTGACATTCCGGACCGGGCCTCCTTTATGCCTGGGTGGTCATATTTGGAGAGTGTCCTGGGGATCCGTTTTTATCCTCTCCTTCTTCTCCTGGCCTGTCACGCCTGTGCAGGCATCTGAGGGATGTTGTGATCTGCATGGTAATTAGGCGTCTTTGTTGCACGGCGGTGGTGGGAAAGGTGTTTGTGTGTGCCAGGACCAGCAGTCCGAGGGACTCCAGCCGTCTGGAGCAGGTCCGGGATCCATTCAAAGCTCAGTTCAGTCACATCCACTTCGGTTTTCCAATTTCAAGTGATACAATGGAATTCTACATTTAGAAAACAAATTAAAATCTAATTATAATTGTTATTAGATTGTTATTATTAGTCTTATTATTATTATTATTATTATTATTATTAATCACTCATTAAAAATATATTATTAATAATATTAGCTTCTAATATATCTATATATATATCTATATATATAAATATATACACTCAACATATAGAGTAATTAAAAATACATTATTAACGTGTGTGTGTGTGTGTGTATATATATATATATATATATATATATATAACACTCATCATTATATGTTGTTATTGTTATTATTATCAATTTTGAAAATAATTGAAAATGCATTATTAACAGTAATATTAGCTACTAATGTTTAAATATATACTCAACGTATAGGGTAATTAAAAATACATAATTAGCAATAATATTAGCTACTAAAATATGTATACATACTATATGGCAACTGGGGTTAAAAAAAAAAAAGCGTTATTAATTATATAATAGAAAGTGTATGAAATGCCACCAATAGAAATTTGGATTAAATAATTTCTAAAATATCCTAAAGTATTTGATATGACACTTAGTATAGTATTAAATATTTAAGCAATATCACATAAACAAATATTAGCATGGTTGTAATTTCTTGCAATAGTACACCAGCACGCTATAAGTGTGGTATTGCAAAAGTGTTATTTACTTAATATAAATAAATTGAAAAAGCTAACATTGTATTATACACAATATAATATATATTATATTTTTAACGGATGTTTTAGAATAAATTTGGATTTATTTATTTATTTTCACATTGCCCATCACATTTATTCATCTTTCATTTCATCATTCATTTTTTCCAGCCCTTGTCTAGAGATGTGAACTCAAGTCCTCGAGTCAGCATACATTGTTCTAAACATTTCTCATGATCAGAGTCCACTCTATGAAGAACTAGATTTATTTTCAGTAGTTCTTTTTCTTATTTAATAGCATCAAGTTCATCTCAATAGCAGCTCTTATGAGATGATTCATAAAATAGCACGCTATAGTTATCATCTCGGTGCACGTAACACTCTGATAGCATGTAATCTGCTAACCTATGGAAGCTAGGCACCCATTCCAGGTCCCAAGGGTCATGGTGGAGAGCCCGGTCTCTGATGCCGGCTGCGGAGCACACACTCCTTCCCCAGGTCTCTGAGCTGATGTTTAGCCTCATGGCTAGTGTCAGGCTAAGCACTGGTGGCAGGGGATTGTACCACGCTCAGTGGGAGGATGCCAAACTGTCAACACACGTTAACATCCTGACTGCTGCTGCACCAGCAACTTCCCAGCGCACAAGATCCAGTCAGGCCTGCTGAAGTGAGCAGCAGAGACAGAGACGCTCACAAACACACACACACACACACTCAGAACGCCACAGTGAGTTCACACAAAGACCACAAAACAGCCCAGAGCAACATATCTGCAAGGTTACGGATGTGCTCTGAAAGCTTTCTTGAGCAAAGAAAGAAAACATTTAAATCTGATGCCAGTGTTCTAGGTTTTCTTGGATCAGAAATAGCTTTCATCTGAATAGCAAGGCTGTTTTATTTGTATTTTTTAATTAGACTGTGCTTTTATTGTACATGAGCAAAGTTTGTTTTATGCATCTTAGTAGAGTTTTCTGATTATTTCTGTTATTAAGTATTAATCTTAGGCTTGTCTGTCAGATATTTGAATAACTTCAAATCCTGTGATACTTATAAAGTTATGGGTTTATAATCCAGGGGGTTTCAAACAAACAAACATTTTAAACATGTACTGTTTCTTTCTGCTTTCTAATAAACAAAAACAAGAGATTAATCACAGTTATTATCTTTATACAGATTGTAGCAGGAAGAAATTAATATACACTTATTTGTGTATTTATTTATTAATTTATTTACATTTTTTAATTTTTTTTTAATTTTTTCAGTTATACTGCAATTACAATGTATTTCAAAAGAGATTGTAATGCTATTTAAAAAAGTGTTCTCATTTGGAATGAAGAACTATTGTATGTATTTATTCATTCATTATTTTATTTCATTTTATTTACTCATTGTCACAAGAGGTCCTTGGCTCTCTCTGGAACTCGGCAGTGGGAACCTTTGCTGGAGTTTTAGCGTTCCTACCTGGACTCGTTTTACCCACGTACCTGGGCCGATTTCACCCACAGGTGTTCAGCATTATCTGCCCTATATAAACAGAGAACTAGCTAAAGGTTTCATACGTCCATCCACATCACCAGCGTCAGCAGGCTTCTTCTTTGTAAAGAATAAAGATTGAGGTTTGAGGCCCTGCAGCGACTACAGAGGTCTGAATGACGTCACTGTCAAGTACAGGTATCCACTCCCTCTCGTTCCATCCGCCCTTGAACAGCTCAGATCGGCCCGTTATCACTAAATTGGATTTATGCAGCGCCTACAACCTAATCCGTATACGAGAGGGGGATAAATGGAAGATGGCCTTTTCCACCACCAGTGGGCACTATGAATACCTGGTCATACCTTTCGGCTTATCCAACAGTCCATCGGTCTTCCAAGCTCTGGTAAATGATATTTTCAGAGGTATGCTAAACAGATTCATCATAGTCTATATTGACGACATTCTAATCTATTCAGACAACTTTGAGTCACATGTGTCACCGATTTCACCCACAGGTGTTTGGCATTAATCTGCCCTATATAAACAGGTACTTAGCGTTATATCGACGCAAAGCCTTAATTGCCACTGGTGTTAATTCTGAGCATTTATTCCTGTTTGCTTTTCTGGTTTCTATTGGATTGTCTATTGGACTGTTGATTCTCGCTGCCTGCCCTGACTATTTCTGCCTCTACGACCATGATATCTGCCTGCCTCTGACATTACTGTTTATCTGTGTACCGACCTCTGCCTGTTTGACCACTCTTATTAAAAAGCTTGCAAATGTATCTGAACGTTTCGAATGATCCCTCACACTTATTCAGTAGGTAGATTTTATCAAACTGTAGCTATTTTCATTGTCAAACAATATTGTGTTTCAAATTTAGTCCACAATATATTTTTTTGTTTACTAATCTGTTGTATAAAGGGCTGAACAACCCCTTAAAAGAACCTTGTAATGCTACAATAACTAGCTCTATATACTGTGTATGGTTTTTCTGGCGTAGTAAACTTGCTCGGTAGCTCACCTGGTAGACAATACTTTAGAGCTTCATAGCTATGCAGTAGCAGCACTTTATCTTTCTAGCAGTGATTTTTGCGCAAACAAGCTCTACTTATTTTTTGTTAAGAAATCAAGCATCTGACAAGAGATTGTGACAATGTTTGAGGAACCATCCTTCTGTCACTCATATTCAGTAGAAGCGATATGAAGTGGTTTGCCGCTCTCTTGGCAGTTGCTCAACGGAAGACAAACTTGTGAAATGAGAGTGACATCCTTCCTGCTAGAGTTAAGAATTGGGTGAGAAGCGTGTTTACTTTGAATCACTGGTGACTTACCAATCCGCCCTGACTGATATCTCAAAAACGAGGTGTGGAAAACTGGTTAGATGTGTGAAAACCAGCCCTCGGAATATGCAATATTGAAAACAGACACATGTCTTCCAGCCAGGCACTGACGAGTGGACGGGTATGTTGACAAAGAAAGTAAAAAAAGCCAATTAGGAAGTCTTTGAGTCTAATAAACTGCCTGATAATGGAAGTGCTGTGAAAAGCATATTTGGCGAAGGCCATGAGAAATGGAAGCAAATCTGGAGAATTGCTGGAACAAGCACTTTACGGAGCCAGTCAGAACCAGGATAGACTCTGCATTTCTCTTTTAATTTAACAAAGTGAAAAGGAATTTAAAAGAAGAAGAAAAAGCACTTAAATAAATGGCATAGCAGGAACATGTATTGGAGTTGACAGGACTGAATGCAGCAGGAAGATTTTAAGACGCCACATTGCGTGCTTCATTCATTGACATGATTCTCTAAGGATTTGCTCGTGGAGATGTGATTTTTCTTTGCAAGGCATCTGTTAAATTTAAAGATGACTATTGAATGGTGTTTAGAGCAGTTTTTTTTTTATTCAGTCTGACCTGTTCCATGTAAGTTCATCTCACATTTAAATGTAAATGGACCTTCTCTCAAGGCTTTAAGACCGTCCACAAATTGGCTTATACACTAATAGAATATCTGTTATTACTTTAGTAATAACTTATTACATTTCTTTTAGTTAAACATTATATTCCATAAGCATTGGTACAAGTAATTCATTGCATATTTAATTATTTCCAAATTCCAATCTATCTACCTTAGTGAAAAATAAATATGTATTTGAAATACATTTATTTCATGCTCAGTATACTACTGATGCATTTTCATAATGAAAGTGCTTAATAAAATACCATGCAATTGTACTTTTAGTAGGCTAAACTAAATTTGAAAATAATGCACTTTATTTGAGTGGAAGTATTGCTGAAGTCCAATTAAAGACATACTTTGTTTGATTGTGTTAAAGTGGAACTATTGCATGTATACTTTAGGTACACATAGATATTTTGCATTTAAAGGGCAATATTACACAATCCTCATCAAAAGTGACATAAACATGCATTTTAATAAGAAATATGCATTGTGCACAAATACAGTAATACTCCAAATATTAAAATATTTATATCAATAGGTCTCAACTTATTTGTCCGTGAATAATAGATTTGAACTATACTTAGTATAAAATTAATATATATTTAAATGCATTACTTTTTTTACTAGGGTATCTGTCTATCTATCCATCCATCCATCCATGTAGTATATTTACTGTATGATTAATAATTAGGTTCTGGGCTTCTGGGATCCTGAATGATTCTATTATAGTGGGTTTTTTTTTAAACAAAGGCTTTTTTTCAGTTATTAAGGTCCTGAAAAAACATACTACACTTACTATATTGTTATTAGTAGTAGTATTTATTTATTTATTATAATTAAGCTTTTTTTATTTCAGGGCAGCTTTATCACACAGCAAAAAAGGAAAAAAACAAATAATTCAGAAATCAAAAACATGCTAATCGTAGGTAAGGTTTATTTAAGTCATGAATTACATGTATGTATTTTTGAGGAAAAAATTGATTAGGAGTGAAGAAAGAAAGAAGTGGTTACATCACCCCCGTCCCACCTCAAGTCCTCAGATGATCAGTCAACATGACCAATATATACATCTCAAAGTACTCAGCGGTGTCAGCCCTGAAACTGCGAAGACTTTTGATCGATGGGATGAATGTTTATGTTCGATCATTCAAACGTTGCTGTTATTGAGTGTCACACCTTGTAGCGTGCTCTTTAATACAGTGCATAGAGCAGAGCTGAATAGCAGATGTTAAGGTGTCTACAAAAGGGAGACGCTGTCGAGAGACGTGTTGAATATTGAATGGGTTTCTCGAGGCTGTGTCTTCTAGCAGTAGGGGCCCTTGAAGAAACTTGAAAGAGATTGCATTACATTATCCAAGTGTAGAACTGGTTTTGTCAACACATCTAGAGGCTACCCCTCGTGGCCTAGCCTGTGTGAAGGTGCCTCTTTAACAACTACATTTGGTCTGGTCACACTAAATCATGTATGATAGGACGGGTTGGAGCGAGGGTGAGAAGCCAGAGAGCGTGAACCAGCTTTCGTTTTCTCTCTCGCGGCCTGTCTTCTCAGCTCAAAGAATCCATTACACATGACAGATCAAAGACTCTGACAGGCTTCCAGAGACACACATCTCCATTTGCGTGGCAAACAAACCCGCCTCACGATTTTACCCCCTTCGTGTTTTATGTATTTAAATTTTTTTTTGCCTGATGCTCCCTTGCAGTCATTTTCTTTTGCACAAACTGCAGCAGAATACGGTTGTCTGTCCTGTCTTATATGTGCTAGGTGTGGCTTTATCCGAAGTCTCTGATGAAAAAAAACAAGCAAACAAACAAGTGAAGTTGACAGACAAGTTAGCTACAGCCGTTTCCAATCACCTAATCAGTCTCAGCCAATCAAATTCATAGGCCTTCCCCTTAAATAGGCCCTTTTTCATCTCGTTACGCTTCCCTTCTCCACCCCTTCTCCACCCTTATTTTGCAGAGGGTGAGCAAGTTCAAGCCGGACGTCGAGCTCAGCCCTGGTTAGGGTTCTACCCCCTAGGGTTCCATCTTCTAGGGCTTGGCGTTCGCCGATGTCCCGGCGTAGGTGTAAGGTTAATGAAGGGCAATAGCACATACAGTTTGTACAGTATAAAAACCATTATGCCTATGGAATATCCCCACTTTACACAAAAACAAACGTCTGTGTGTGGCTTTGTTTGGTTTATATATACTTGTGGGGTCTTGAATACACACAGGTCCCCATGGGTACAATAGCTTATAAATCATATAAAATGAGTTTCTTTGAGAAATTAAAAATGCAGAACGTTTCCTGTAAGGGGTAGGGTTAGGTGTAGTGTTGGTGTAGGGTGATAATAAATTACCATTACACCTCTGGAGAGTCACCTAAAAGGATAGCTGAACATATGTGCGTGTGTATGTGTATCTGGTATTCCTTACATTACAAGGACAAATTTGTCCCCACAAGGGTTAGGGTTACAGTAATACCAGTCAATTTTTGGCATCAAATGGTGACTTTTTCTTTTGCTCTGTCCCCATTTTGACTAGTTTGAACCGGTACACTAACTGTGTGAAGGTAGTAGCCTTTGAGACAGAGGGTTCTCACGATTGTTGTGGATTTAATATTCCTATCTGCATACCTCAGGAGCTATTTTCCTCGCTGCCCTATGGTCTTTTGGACTTGCATATTGGACACCGGCCATTGCTTTTTCATTTGGCGCGTCTCCATTTGGCCTCACCCAATCTGCGCTATCCCTCATAGACAAGTGCTTCCAGATTGACTCGTTTCTGTGATATTTTTGTCCGTCACTTCTTCTCATGTGACACAGTATGGAAAGATCCTAACTTCTTCTCTCATCTCATCTGCCCACTCGTCCATGAGTATTTTCTCGTGGATGGGCATGCCACCTCCCTTGGCTCTGTGTGCCTTTTCCATGTCATCCATCATCTGCCTTTCCTTGTTTATTCCTCAGTCCACTGTCAGGTGTAGCCTGTCTTTCAGCTTCTCTCATTTTCGCTTTTCAAATCTGCCTATTTACTCCCAGAGCCACTCTTCCACATCTAAAATGCTATTTGAGCTCAGCAGACTGCTTCAGAGCAGTTCCCCCACGTCAATATACCAGGCTTCCCCCACATTCCCCCTTAAAAAAAAAAGACTAATACATCTTATCTGTTGCTGATGCACAGATGCTCTCTGAACAGCTATTTCTGAGAAAAAAACGTGCTCCTGACCCAGTAATTGTCACCGCGTTATTCCCGCAGATCCTCCGATAATTCAAAGGAATAGGTCTGCTCTCTCGCTGCAAAGATTCTGCAGTCGTGCAGAACAACGTGACTGACACCTCCTCCGTTCTCCACAGCCGAGCCGAAAAAAGAAATTCGCAGAAATTAGTGACACTTCCAGTGATCTTTGTATCTGCCAATTAAAAAGTTATTTTTTTTCCTGTAGGGAGACAGAAAGACATCATGCTAAATTTGTCCTGGAAAAAAGAAGAAGAAGTGATTCACTGTGATTAAAGCTGGCAACGCGGAGTAAATCACTCGTTTTTTTCACACTTTTCTTTGTTCCGTATGCGTGAGAGTCGCTTTAAAAACATGGGTTTGAAAGAGAATAGCTACATCCAATTTTCACATTTGAATTTATTCAGATAAACTTGTCTTGTACTTTCATACACGTATTTAATATGCATCCATCTTGAGATGGAGAACTGTACAAACTAGTAGTAGTCATAAAAAATGCTGCACATTAAAGTTTTGATTAAAAATAATGATAAATATGTCAATTATTATACAAATGTTCAGTGTTCATTATAGCGAACAGTTGAGACTACTAAAAAAGTTGAAACAAAAATTACATTATTGATATGACTAATTTCATAGCAGTAGCATTTTATAATGCTGATATTTCAGGTTAAAATGTAATAATAAAAAAGGTTTAAGTCATTGTACATCAATCCACGTAATTCTTAATATAATACAATTAATTATTGATATAATATAATGTAATATATACACTATAAAAATGCTGTTATTTAAAAAATAATTAAATGTGTTGAGTAACTTAAAATTAGCTTAACTAAATTAACATTATCTAAATTTAAAGATTATTATTATAAGTCAAAACACTTGCTTCAAGTTGTAACAGTATTATTTATTCAAGTGTTGAATTTTAGGTTAAGCTGCTAGTAGCAGAATTTATGATTTGTAATATAATATAATATAATATACATTGAAAAATGCTGCTCTGATTAATTAGACTAATTTAAAATGTGTTGAGATAACTTAAAATGAACTTAACTAATCTAAGGTTATTCTACCCTATTATTTTTTGTGATTCGAAATTAAGCTGCAGTCATAATTGCAATATATAATACAGATATTTTGTATAGTATTTTATATTTTTATTTTATTACAGTGTTTTATATTGTAATATTGGCTTGATGTAAAAATAATATACATGCAAACAGCAACAGGCAATAAAAACTTCCATTTCTTCCAATTACTCAGACTTTTCTTTTAGCAACGCTGCTTTTTGGCTTTGCAATATTTGACTTTCCAATAAACTTAACCCAAGAAGCCTTTTTGATTCACGATGGGATATTGCCAGTCGCATGGAAATCATTTGAAAACCCATTCAATCGCATTGTATTCGCAGATACTGAGAGGTTCCCTGCTGAAACGTGGAAATAAGATCGCAGCTGGACGGTCCCTTTTTCCCGTCATTTCCCTGAATACAGCGGGGAATATAGGTGTTCGGGTGACTCTCGACGTTTCTCTTTGCACCTCGAAATATACACATTACATGATTATAAAAGCAATTTGCCCTCCTCAAAGTCCCTCGCAAAGTCTTTTAATGTCCAGCCTCTTGCTCAACGCACATTCAATGTTACGGTAACTTTTGCAAGCTTTCCAAATTGCCATATTTCGATAAGGGCGAGTGTAACGCTCTGGCATAAACAATTTAGCAGCGGGAATGAGTCCTCCTTCATATCAGTGACATTTTCTGTCAGGCCATAGGCAATAAGAGCGAGCTTTGCATTCAGAGCGCAGTGCAAAGCACCTTTTAGTCTCACGACTGGAATGGAAATGGGGTTCACCACAGGTAACAGAGAAATGAACTCCTGTGTCAGAGGAATGGGCTCTCTACGCCACTCTCTTAATATCAGAGCGGGGCAGGACAATGGCAGAGCAACATCTGATTAGAGCGGCTGAGCTCCAACATGCCGTTTCTATGGGAACAGGATATTATGTGCTGGCCCTGAGCAAACAGGAAGTTTATGTCTGAGAGCTGTGTTTACAGTGGCCTGAGCTGGTGAGGGCGGCATCTTTAGGGATGATGAGTGTTTAGTGTGTGTGTTGAAAGAGGGTAGAGATAGAATCAGTGGTAACACTTATACGCCTGTATTTATAATACATTATGCGGGTATACTTAAGGCATTATGCATTCAGATGTGTTGTAACATCTCATTGATAATCATAAAAACAATTATAATATTTATGTATTTGTGATTATAACTTTTAAGTATGTAAGTAAGTATGACTATTTTATTTTAACACATAATGAACTATGTGTTAAATCTACTTCATTTATAATGCAATATATCATATCTTGACTCATAACTCCCTAATAGTATTTCAGAAATGTGCAGGTCCAAAACGCCATTTGCACCAATTTTATATATATATATATATATATATATATATAGAATATATCTAGATATGTAAACATCTGTGTTCAAAAGAGTGTTTGTCAAAAAAAAAAAACATCTTCAAAGATGAACTAGTTAATTCTTGAGAAAATCTAACATCTATGATTTACTGTGCAATGAATTTGCAATTCTAATCATTCTTTTGGTCTCTTATGTTGTGCCAATTGCAGTCTATTAGTCAACAGGGGCCTTGCTAGCCCTTAATTAGTATTCTCATCTTCTGTCTGTTAAGTGCCGGAGAATCATTGTGGTTACATGCTTACTCGCTGACATTTCCATGCCTTATGATGCTCAGATGCAAGCTGGTGATTATCCAATTCCCAGCGTTGGTGTGAGAACCGTGAGCCTCCATTATCCAAGAGCGTCCTCTTCGGAGACACTCAATTACGATGTCATCTCACAACTAATCGATCTTCAGAGGTGTGCTGTGGGACTTTCTTTGGAGAAGTTCAGCATTTCGCTCGCTTCCAAAACCCTGCTGGCTTCTGAGATTTAGGACAAGCACCTTCCGGTCCCAGACCCCATCTCTCAGTTCACTGAGCCCACGTTTATGATGCACTAATAAAACATTTTAGCCGCTATATTTCCTCCTGTCCATTTAAAAATAAAACATTTAATTTATAGAAAGTTTGTTTATTTATGTGTTTATTTATTTATTTGTTTATTGTATTTCTGGGGGCTGTTCCATAAAACAAGTTTGAGTACAAGCAGGCTTATTTTGGTTAGACAGGCTTTTTTGTCAGTAGATTTCTTACAGTTAGAAGTCAGACTAACTGAAATAAGCCTGGCTGATTTTGGAAACAGGCCACAGGTCTCTTTTTTTGTTTTTGTTGTTGTTTTTTAATCATATGCACATGTGAAATATGTGTAACTTTATAAAATAATATTGATTTACGTAATCATTAAAAGTATTATTGTTTATATATATATATATATATATATATATATATATATATATTGTAAAATGAAATAAATTAAAATGATATTTTATGATTTTTTTTATGA
>JAUMHI010000012.1:698055-720394 GCA_032359435.1 Enteromius unitaeniatus
TTTTTTTATGAAACATTTTTTGTGTATGTATATATATATATATATATATATATATATATATATATTTAACATTTATTATTTTGTATTTTATTTTATTAGTATTTTATTAAATATAATATAAAAATTATGAAATACATTTTTAATGAAATACATTTTAATTTATATTAAATACATTTATTTTATTTTATTGATATTTAATTAAATAATAATATTTATAATACATTTTAATGAAATACATAAATGTATAATTATATTAATTATTAATAAAAACATTTTATGAAGTACATTGCTTAAAGGCAAATGTATATTACATACATTTATTTTTAAAATAAACAAATAAATAAATATAATTTATGACATTGTTTAAATATATTTATATTCAATACATTTATGTTATTGATATTTAATTTAAAATGCAAATACATTTATTGTTTTATTTCATTTTATTTTATAAAATATATATTTATTAATAATTAAATACCTTGATTAAATATAAATGTAAAAAACATTTATTATTATTATTTTATTTATTTGATTAATATTTAATTAAACATTTCTTAAATAAAAATGTATATTAAATACATGTATTATTTTTTATAAATAATTTTTTTATTATTTTGTTTTATTTTAAACACAACAGTTGCAGTAGGTCAGCAATGCCAGGTCAATTTTGTGTATAGTCACAAAAGCAGATGTAAATAACATTAGTTGTGTGGCGTGTGGACTTGCTATTCCAATTAGTTACTTATAAGCTTCCATTTTATTTACAACGCTGCCTTTGCGTACGTATGTAGACAGAAACCAGCGAGCGCAAAGGCTTTTCTGAACGTTGTAGGTGACCTTTAATTACGTTCTCACAAAAGTGCTTCATTTACAACCTTGTTTTTTTTGTGTTGTTGTTGTTTTTTGAGGGGGGGGGGGTTGAGCTTTTGTTACAGCGTTTCTTCTTCATCTCTCTCTCTCTTGCTTTCACACGTTCATTGTAGCCTTTTTAATGAGAGATTTCTTATCCCTTTCTCCACAGGTCAGCCTGCCCAACGACTCCAATTGTGTGGAGGAAATTCTGCGGGTGAGTTGGATTGACTCTCTTTCTCTCAGCACGCTAATTACGTCTGGTCACCTGCTCAACACCACTTCCCCGTCATGAGAATAAAGGCCGGCTTTTAAAGAGAAGCCCTGTTACATTACAACTGATGGGGCTATTGTTCCAGGCTGTACCTTTATGAATGTGTTCATAGAGACTGAAAGCAGTGAAAAGAAACCGCTCACGTTTCACCTTATTTTCAATCAAACCCTTGCACTGTTTATTATTAGATTCGACTGTAAGTCTTAATAGCTTCAGAATCATGATATTTAATTTGTTTCCAGCTGCATCTGATGCAGAATGTTTACGTTCTTGTTAGCCCAACATTTTTATAATTAGTCTAATATGTCTTTATGATGTGCAAATGCGTCATTCATAATAGTTCCTCATGCTCGAGTGCGTATTTTATACAACAAGAGACAACATGCGCAATGAAAATATTCTGAAAATATCATTTATATACTAAATTCTCTAATGTAATGTAATCTTTTACACTTTCTATAGTTAGCTGTACCCATAAATAATACAAATACATTCTTATCTGTTTATCTGTCAATCCATTTATCTGTCCATCCATCTGTCTCTCTATCTATATGTCCTTCCGTCCATCTGTCCATATATATACATATTTATATATCTGTCCTTTTGTCCATCCATGCATCAATTTGGAAAGGCAACACCATAAACGCAAACTTAAAACAAATAAATCAATGCAATTTGTGTTGATCATTGTTTTAATGAATGTTGTGATTCAGTGCATGAATTTGTGAAGGTGTATTCATACGCTCTTCTACATTAGCAAGCGCTCCCCATCTCTTTTTAGTGATGTTAAGACGTGCCGCCACAGATATGAGTATAAGCGAGACGCAGTCAACTGACTCTGTTCGCACATCTTGTATTCTGTCACTGAGGGCAGAGGCAGAACATGTTGCCTGGGCAACCCGGAGTACATCTGTCTGCTGAAGTGCATGGTGGGATTGCTCAGAGGAACCTCACACTTGAGCGCCGCTGATGTTGACTCACATGTGACTCATGAACAAGGATGTGTTTTGCTTCGGTCTCTAAGGATTCAATCCACATCCCTCCGTGTCCGTGTCATGGGAAAATCCACTGAAGTATCCTGGTGATTCCATAATGAATAATTGCTAGCTTATCAAAACAACATATTTCAATCAGTTACTGTCTCGTCCAAATTTTTTCTCCTGATGAGAAATTTGGGCATTTATTTAAATGTTCAATTCTCACTATTAACAAACAGTTAACTATGGTTTTGCTTTAATAAACTCTTAATTTGCTGCTAATTAATAGGTAGTGAGGTAGTTGTTGCTCATGTAGTAACACTTTATTAAAGGGACCAATTCTCACTGTTAACTAGTATGTTATTGGCATGCTTATTATTAATATACTGGTTATTTATTAGTCTTTAAAGCATTCTGCATGAGCATATCCTACATTCCTAACACTACCCAATACCTAAACTTAACAACCAAGCATTAATATGATGTGATAACATGTGATATTTCTAAAATACTGAACATGTACAATGGAATCAGAAGCAAAGGTGTTTCTTGACAAATATTACTTTATGACCTGCTTCACGTTATACAAAAAAAAAAAAAAAGAATCTTACCAGGTGATTTTGCATTATGATCTAACTAAACTATTTTAATAATAATAAAAAAATAAATAAAAATGGCTTGATCTAACACAATACTGCTGTCAAAATCTAAATCTGACTTGTCAAAGAGCTAGGAATGGGTCAGGATGGTCGATTAGGGAGGTTGAGCAGTATATTTATTCAGATTTGAGTTTCTAGCTTTAATATTTTTGGCAGCAGCACTTTAAAGGTAATGAATTCAGGATGTTCTCATGCTGAGAGCGTGTGCTGTAGACTGTCAGCACGGTAAACTCTCTGAGAGAAGTCTCATCTCCAAATCCAGCTTCTTTAAAGCAGCACCCCGGCAGCCATCAAAGCACCTGCTTTTTAACAAGCCCAGCACATTCAACAATACATCTCAAGACAGTTTGTGTGAGACTTTAAATAACCTGCCGCGAGCAATGTTCCTGTTGTTATGCATAATAAAAGTCTGTGTATCTGTTTCAGCTGTGATAGATTTGTGCAACAAAAGGTTACAGGTATTTAGCCTGTATATTTCTTAAATGTACTTCATTTACTCAATTGTCAGGCAGAGCAGTTTACACTAGTTGATTTAATGTAAATTACGCACACATGTAGAAAGATGTTTTTGATCAGTGCTGTGTTTAAGAAAGCATATCAACTCTAAAAATAGTCCAGTTTTTTTTTTTTTATAGATATAATACTAATAAATGATGGTGATGGTAAAGCTGGAGTTTGAGTAACTATCACGCTTTGCTTCTTTCAGAAATTGTATTATTATTATTTCTCACTTACACCAAACTCATAAACACTAATGTGACATGCATAAAGTCGCTATAACGCTGCATCAAAGGCCCATTAGCCCATTTATCTCCTGTTCTCAAAGAGGTCCAAGAAATGAAGTGATTCTCCGTGGAGAGAAAGCCAGCAGAAGTCATCAGCAGAAAATCCGGATCCAGGCTCATGCACACATTCCCGTTACATAACTTAAGGGTCATAAAACATCTAAAACAGAGCCAGGTTGAGCAGATTTGCAGCTTTAGTTGGATGCAGCTGGATGTTACAAAGCCTGGGAATCTGTTAATGCCAAATGTGCATGATTGTTGATAATACATGAATGTGATGATTATAATAGCCAGATTAATATACATTATGTAGACATTATACTGTGAGTTACGTATGTAGTTGTGTTGTGTAGTCATCTGGCAGATCTTGAGCGGATCATGAATATTTGGCAGCATGTCAGTTGACTGTGAGGCATGTGGAAATCAGATGAGAGCGTGCAGGCTCTCTTTAACCACTTAAAACACTCTGCCATGTGTACCAACATGTTCCTGTCTGTCAAACAAGTGCGCATAGAATAGAAGTGTATGAATGTTGCATTAGATGTAATATATCAAATGCTGCAGGACCTTTTCTCAGAACCATTTTCACTTTTTTGAGGATTCTTGCAATAACTTTTAATCAACTGGGGATTTTAGATTATGTGGTCAGTTTACACAGGTGACCTGTACAGAATCACATTAACTTTTAACACCATCCACCAAAGTATAAATGAAACTTTTACAAGTATATATATGTGTGTATATATATATATATATATGTATTACTTGTTCACTAATAGTTCCTCTGCAGTGAATGGGTGCTGTCAGAATGAGAGTCCAAAAAGCTGATAGAAGTGGAGTCCAGTACATGAATTAATGACTTCAATATAAAAAATGATAAATAATACACTGTGTTATGTTTCAGGCAAGACAATGTTTTCACTGGAGGAAGCAAAATTATGAATTATACTTACACATTTTTTAATGGATTTGTTTCTTCCAAACATATGACTTTTTTCACTTCACGAAACGTTAGCTGTTTGATGGACTGGAGAGATGCGGACTACTTGTGGGTTGTTTTTATCAGCTGTTTGGACTCTCGGATCTCACGGCACCCATTCACTGCAGTGGTGACGGAACGGTATTTTCAAACCTCTTCAGATGAAGAAAGGCATTTTTTTGAGTGTGTGTGAACGGTTCAACTAAGCATAACTTCAACACTTCTTAAAGCCACTGAATCATTGCAAACGCAGATAAAGCATCATGAGAAGCAAGGGTAAAGGAAAATGCATAGCTCATATTTAGTATGTAATTCGAATGTAGCAGTTTACTAACATTGTTAAGTACACTATAAGTACACTACAATATTTCCCATCTGAACACGGATAAGTGTGGGATGTATAGCTGAGCTGTCGGAGAAGCGTTAGAGTACACGATCTCTGATCCGGCCTGCTCGTGTTTGGATAACCTCGTTTGGCTCCAGGAGCAACGCTCCGTTGCTTTTAATAAATTTCATTTGCAACGCAAAGCTTCCGCCGCCATGCCTCACCCCCGCTGAAGCTCGGAGAAATGAATGGATTTTGTGTGCGTTTTTCTGGAATGCAATAACACAGGTTTTCTTGGGGAAAAGCGCGCTGGAGATTTCGCAGTATCCCTGCGTGTGATGTCATTAGGCAAGATGGCAGCTCACTTGAAAGAAAGTTGAACAAATAAGCACTCTTCGGGGGACTTATCTGTGATTGTTCGCCACAGTCACGTTTGTTAATGTACTCGTGTTCTTGAATACCTTCATCACTTTTCACACCAGCTACAATTGTTCAAACTGTTCGGCTTAAAATAGCTCATAGCTCTCCTCTCCTTCGCATCTCTGATTATGCTTAGCTTTGATTCTTTGATATGTTGCTCATTTATTTGATCAGCAAACACTATTAATCTCTCATCTGCCTGCGTTATTATAATAAGTGTTATTGTGTTGTTGCTGTAGGAGATGACCCACTCCTGGCCTCCACCTCTCACTGCCATCCACACTCCAGGCAAAGCTGAACAAACCAAGTTTCCCATCCCTTCAAAGGTGGGCTGTTTTTCTTTCTTTCTCCCGGTGAACTGTTTATACTAAAAAGACTTCATCAACACAGTTGCATTAGTCAACAGTTAATACGGAGTATCATGACATAACACGCTCTTGCTAATTATAGGGCTCGCAAACAAGCAGTTGATATTCTTCAGAATACCTGAACACTTTACATAGACCGCAACTCCACTCACATACAAATGATGAAAGCTTCTGTGTATCTGTGTGTTTATATTGATAAAAATACACAGCACACACAAATATATAGTCATTTACAAATTAGTTTGAAATACTGTTATTAATACTTCACACAATTTTGATTGAATTATAGAACATATAGTAAGAATTGACTTTTCTGTTGTTTTTTGAATCTATTATTTTCGCAGAACAGTGCATTCTGGGATTTAAGGGCATTTGCTAGGTACAGAAAGAGAGCTCAAACCATTTGTACAGATGGCATTTAAAATGTGTTTTTGTTGAATGGGCTGTTTTTAGCGTTTTTATAACATATACTTTTAACATTAAATGTAAAAAATGCTGCTTTTTAATGCATGGATGACATTTAGAGGTAAAGGTCATTGCACAGAGTCTGAAATTTTAGTTAAAATATTTGCACATTAAAAAATAAATACGACGTTTGCATTTACGTCTCTGAATCCTTTGTCCTTCATGAAAAAGAATAAATAAAAAAATGATCAGATCAGGTTCTATTTTCTGTGTTTTTGCATCCGTAGGAATCGTTTTAATAGGAAAGGAAAAAAAACAAACAAACAAAAACAAAAAAGGCATGCAAAAATAGAAGTCCCCAGCAATGGGTTGATATGCAGGAAAGGTCAAAAAATACTTATATATACAACAATATATATATATATATATATATTTAGAATATGGCCTCGCACAATCTTTATACTTTGGGAAATTCTAGTAAAAGTCCAAAAACAATAGTTCTTGAGCGGACTTTGGGCTCTTGTCATAATGTCTGTTTATCAGTCCTCACCGGATGTCATTTGACAGAGGTCCTGAGGTAGGCAATGTCATTAGCATGATGTCAAAATTGATTTACCTCTCAGCTGCTCTGAGGCAACCCGTGACCCATGTTACTTCTGATAGTTATGTAACTCTGTGTAGCCAGTTATTCTGCTGTCTGCTAGAAAACAAGTTCATCAGTTATTTCCCTTTAAAAACAATTTTAATTGAAATAACAGTCCTGTTAAAAGCCATTCTGCGAGTACACTGTAAGTACTGGACAAGTTCCCTTCAAATCCCATGTTCTTTTTTTTTTTTTTTTTCTCTTTTTTGTGGCGTCCGCTATTTGTCTCTTAATAGGACATGGTCTGAATCTCATGAGTTGGTTAGGATGACATGCTAATAATAGGCTGACTCTATAAATCTGTCTGTAATGGTGGTATGGCGAGTGCAGACGTCTCTTCACCGCACCGCTCACCCGCTCGAGTGTCAATTAAAGCTATCAGCAGAACTATTTCCCATCTGTAGCTGCTCTATATGAGTTAATGCACAGAATGTAGCACTTTTCTGTTGCAGTCGGATGTCTTTTTTTGTAATGTTGACTTTCAATATATCTTTTTTTTTCAGGATTCCCAGCATGTGACCTCAGGATACAATGGGAGTAAGGAACATTTTGCTTCTATATGTCACATTTTAGCTCAACATCAAGCAAAAATAATTAAAAATGACTTCCAACAAAAGGATATCATGTTATTGATGCGCTGTATTCTGTGCCAGATTGCTGGTATTTGGACGTGTGCAGTCAAACCTGTTCTCTAATATTTCCATGAAATTCTTTTTACAGAACGCTGCAATGTTTCCAGTAACAAGCCTGCAACCAAGTCGGTACCACAGAAGTCGTGAGTACTCGTTTGATGAATTATTTGAGAGAGTACCCCTGGGTGGAAACAGAGAGAGGGAGTGCTCGTAGTCTTTGCTTTGTTCCTGTGTAAAACATTTCCCAGTGAGACACGTCTGGTCAATTCCCTGCTGAGGGAACGAGGCAGACTTCACCAACAGACTTTACAATTGGTGGTCCTTCACTTTAACCCTTTCCTAGACTTCCTCTGACGTATTAATCAAGGCTTTATCCAATGTCTGCAATATGGCATTGACTGAGGATCAGTGTCACTCTTTTCTCTGGCATTTCATCTAACGTTATATTTAGCATTTAGCAACAGAGCAGCCTGGTACAATCTCGTGCTTTGTCCTCTTTTTAGCATTTACTTTGTTGATAGCAGAACTAAGAAAAAGTGGAAAACATGCTGTTATTGTTGTTTGCTATTACATTGAACTATAATTCATATATGTTTAGTTTTATTTGTTTCTTGCAGTGGCCAGATTTAGGTCAGTTCACTTGAATATTTTCAATGAAAAGCGAAGGAGCATTGTACTTGAATAGTGCCGCAATTCTTTAGAACCTTTTCAAAAGCATGTTTCTAAACGGCTACGACAAAGTCAAACAAATGAAAGTGTGTGTGTCAGTTTGGAGAGGCAGGGATGGGATGATACTGCAAACAATAGCTGGAGGAATGCTGCATTGTTTACATGTGGAAGCCACTTAAAGGCTGCAGTTATCTGCTGATCTGGCCCCAGTCTCTGATATGTCATTTTCTTTTCATTTCTGAGACCCAGAGCAAGCCTTGAGCGCCGCTCTTCGTGTTTACTGCATGCCGTTCACATATCCCAATGTCTTCTTACAACTGCTTCATTATTCCTTTGCTGCTGCTCAGAATCCCTCCGCCTGTATTCCTCTCAATTATGTGCCAGATATTTGAAAGGTCTTAAATGATTTAACCAGTCCAAATGTTTAGGGATGCAGCCCTCAGGGTAAGAACATTTATGTCAATACTGGCTTTGTCCTCGAGAGCTGAGTGCATGAACTTGGGCTGAATGTTTGAATTGTAGTGAAGGCAGAAATGAATATCAGGAAATGTCTTGCTGACAGAAATGTTACATGATATTGAACAGTCTTTGCATTGCTGAATGTCAAAGAGGGGAAACGAATGAGAAATCTGCTCTGTCACCATTGTGCCATTGGTATAAACAAGAGATGCTTTAATCAGCACAATCACAAATTAGATTATTAATTTATAATTATTATTTAATATAAACACCCGTATGAGTTTATTTCTTCTGCTGAACACAAAAGAAGATATTTTAAAGAGTGCAGGTAACTAAACAGTTGCTAGTTCCTATAGAGTTAAATAATATTTCATAATATTGAGGTCAGTGGGGAGCAGCAACTGTTGTTTGTCCATATTGTCTTTCATAGTATTTCAGGTCCATGGGGACCATCAATTGTTTGGTTACCATCATTCAATGGAACAAAATAGGGACCAGCAATGGTTGACACCCATAGAATGTTGTTAACCAAACAGTTGCTGGTTCCTATTGACTTCCATAATAATTCATAGAATTGAGGTGAATAGGAACCAGCAACTGTTTGGTTAATCAGATTTCATGGATGAAAATGGTAACCACCAACTGTTGACATCTATAGAATCTTACCAACATTTGCTGGTCTTTATCAAATTCCATGGTATTTCATATTATGGGGGTCAATAGGGATCTATATTGACTTCTGTAGTATTTCAGGTCAATGGGGACCAGCAACTGTTTGGTTACCAACATTATATGGAACTAAATGGGGACCAGCAACTGTTTGGTTACCAACATTATATGGAACTAAATGGGGACCAGCAATTGTTGACATCCATAGAATATTGGTAACAGAAGAGTTTAGGGTCCTTATTGACTTCCATAGCATTTCATACTATGAAGGTCAATGGGGGCCAGCAACTGTTTGGTTAGAGCTGTTTGGTTCGATCACATGTGCCATCAAAGTACTGTGAGAGCAAAACTAGAACAGTCACAGAGGACAGGCGCTGCAGTTGCTCAAAATCAGCTGCGAAAGCCTTGATGACGACACTCTTTATTCTCATTGGTCAGATTATGTGAGGACAGGCAGTATGTGTGCTGCGTGTTTTTTCTTTAAAAAGTTCCTGTAGGTAATCAGTTTTTATATAGAATATCTGATATTCAAACAAAACATTAATGATGAAAATTTCAATCACATTCAGTTCTTCTGCTACGATCAAAGAAAACAATTGCGTGGTCTACCATAATGATGTTGATTCAACACACTATGGAAACCTATCAGACCTGACGGCTGCCTTTTTACTCAATATTTTATAGTATGTAAGTCAATAAAGATGAGCAACTGTCGACTTCCACAGAATGTTGGTAACCAAACAGTTGCTGGTTCCTACTGACTTCCATAGAATCTCATACTACAGAGGTCAATGGGGATTTGCAACTGTTTGGTAAATCACTTTCTTATAAATATATTTTGTGTTCAGTGGAAGAAAGAAACTCTCCCTTTACATAACATCCACTTATGGATCCACAAGTGTGCTTTATTGTTTAATTGCTTCTAGATGTTGGCATTAACACGTTTCGGAAAGTGTTGTTAACTCTTCGAGTCCCATAACCTCGGACAGTAATGTTTCTCACTCTACCACACAGATACCTCAAGACTAACATGGAGAATTCAGATATGCCATCTTATAAACCTTTAGCACTTGAATCTCTCCCACTTGAGCCACAATCATCCATTAGGTGGATAGTACAGAGGCTTTAATTTGAAGTTTACAGTCGTAAGGAGTCGTAAAACGGCACTTTTCCTCAGCGGATCGGACATTTTGGAACCTCCTTGCGAGTGCCGGTGATCAGTGGTGTAATTTACTCGGAGCCTGATATTAGTCACACTCAACTGGCGCTTTTCCCACCGTCTGTGAGAGCACACCAGAGAATATGGGCTGGTGTCAAACACAGACAGGGCCTCAAGCCAAGGATAGCCTCTACTGGTAGATTAGATATTCTCAGGGATGTCGCTCTGCTCACACATTCTGCTTGAGGATATTATTATGGTGTTATGTTCCACTATGGAATATTGGATTTATGACAATCTGTGCGTTTTATTTTGACCAGTACCTTCTCTTAAGGTAACACACTAAAGGCAAAGCCAATGTTTTTCGTGCACTGGTCAATTTGGAGATTTTAGGCTCTATTTTGCTTTCATAGCTTGACTTCTTTTAGATTAGTGGAAAGAAAATGCGCATTTAAGTGGTTATCTTATTACACTATTACACTTTTTATCTATATGCTCTGCAATTTAAATTACAATACTTATCTTTAAAGGAAGACATTAATATATTGTTATAAAATGTACCTGATATACCACACACACAACATTTTGAAGAATGTTTGTAACCAAACTGTTGATGGTAGCCATTTACTACCATGATTTGTTTTTTTTGTTTTTTTTTCTTTGATACTATGGAAGTCAGTGGCTACCATCAACGGTTCAGTTACCAAAATTCTCGAAAAAAAAAAAAAAATAATCTTTTCACTTCAGTTTTGGAACAAGTGGTCACCTTTAAAGACAAAATGTTCATTTTTGGGTTAATTATCTGTTTAATGCCAGAGACAGTGCAGTGAGACATTTTATATCTGTATTTAAAGAGAGTTTTCATTCAGCTGATTGTCATACAGTACACAAAAGCCTGTCTGATTACTCCTTCATTAAATAGGCACATTATACAGTATTCATCTCACATGAAGTCAACTCAGGGAGTCATCAAACTGTAATTGATTAGGCTTAATTAGTCATCAGAAGGAAGGGCAGAGGAGAGCAGTAAGTGCTCTCTTTGTGATGGAAATGGTTGAGAATGGTCTTCAGCTTTGGTTTCTAATGATGTCAGGGTTCTCTGAACTTTCGCATTCCACAGTCTAGGACCAACAACTGAAAAGGCTCGATCCCCTTTTGTTTTAAGGCGAGTTTCTGGGTGCAAACAACTAAAAACAATTTGAATACCTTTGTGCTCTGCCAGAGTTCATACGCACCAAGTCCTTAATATATTCCGGGGGCCAAATCATGCACAGCTTTATAAACGTATAACAAAACCTTGTACTGAATTTGCTGTTTCACTGGAAGCCAATGAAGTCTTTCTAGAACCGGAGAAATGTGCTCCCTTTTCTTAACACCAGTAAAGAGCCTCGCTGTGAAGTAAGAGATTGACTGATACCTACATAAAGAGCGTTACATTAATCCAAATGAGAAGTGACGAATGCATGAATCACTTTTTCTAAGTCAGGAACAGACAGAAAAGATTTCATTTTCGCAATTGTCCTTAATTGGTAGAAGCAATTTTTTACCACATTTTTGACCTGATAATCGAACATATAATCGAGTCAAAAGTTACCCCTAAATTTCTTATTTTGGGTTGAACATATGTTTCCCAAGAGCCAAGAAAGTCGCCCAAGTCCTTGTCATCATTGTTCGTCCCGAAAACCTTCCGATTTGCTGGCATTTCACTTTAGGCAGTTTTGCTCTAACCAGCTGATCGCCTCCTTTAGTCATAGTAGCAAGGATTGATTAGTGCTTGAGGCTCCAGCACTGATCGGTAAATATATTTGAATGTCGTCAGCGTATAAATGGTATGACATACCGTGTTTCTTAAAAATAAGGCCCAAGGGCAAAAGAAACAAAGAAAAAAGAATAGGTCCCAAAATTGAACCTTGCGGTACTCCACACTCCAAAGAAATTGACTTGGAGGAAAAATCCCCAACCCTTACAGAAAATGAGCGCCGCTTTAGAACCATTTTAAAACCGCCCCTCTCAGCCCCACTACATGTTCCAACCAAACAATAAGAATATTGTGATCGATTAAATCAAAAGCTGCACTAAGATCCAGCATAATTAAAGCTCCTCTATTTCCTGAGTCTGCAATGAGTAGTAAGCAGATTCAGTGCTGTGTCCTACCCTGAAACCAGACTGAAAAGTGTCTAACACCTCGTGATTGGCCAAAAAAGAACTTAACTGAGTAAAAACTACCTTTTCCAATACTTTGGAAATACAAGGCAGCTTTGAAATGGTCCGGTAATTATTAAAATCCAGAGGATCAAGGTTAGGCTAGAAGGAGATGAATAACCGCCTGCTTAAAACTTAGAGGAAAAATGCCTGTATAAAGACTGCAATTGACAATAGCAGTAATACAGGACCCAGCATAATCAAACGTCGCGGACAACAAGTCAGAAGACAAAACATCCCAACTTGCAGCGGGACGTTTCAGTTTGTCAATGATCAGTTTAATATCCTCAGTAGTAACCAAATCAAATTGATTCAAATTAAATATATAATTACAAAAATATAAAATTACAAATTCCATAAAAAAGAAGTGTTTATTGAGATGTAAATCAGCATATTAAATGAATATATGAATATTATGGTTTCTAAAGGATCATGTTACACTGAAGACTGGAATAATATAGAAATTACAGGAATAAGTAATATTTCATAATATATTCAAATAGAAAACTGTTTAAACTGCAATAATATTTCACAATTTGTCTGTTTCACTGTATTATTATTATTATTATTATTATTATTATTACTTTTATCAAAAAAATCCATTAAGGACATTCAATTATTGTATAGAATAGAATAGAATAGAATCTCTAATCGAGATAATTCACTCAAAACATTTTGCCTCTCCCAAGATTTATCTTAACTTCTTTATCCACATTAAATGCACAGCATCTCATTTGTCAATTTTGCTTTCAAGATTTGTGTGAAAAAGTGAAAATTTAAGACATGAATAAGAACCTTTTGATCTAACTGAGAATT
Organism: Enteromius unitaeniatus; assembly: GCA_032359435.1. Lineage (NCBI taxonomy): Eukaryota > Metazoa > Chordata > Actinopteri > Cypriniformes > Cyprinidae > Enteromius > Enteromius unitaeniatus. Next base: position 711,349 of record JAUMHI010000012.1, read on the forward strand.
AAGTTAATAAATAAAGTTCATCTATGTGAACCGTGGAAGAAGTACTTTTGAGCAATACAGTGTTCCTCTGGGATGAGCACACAGTGAAAAGTCATCTGTAACACTTATTCACTATTAACTATGACTTTTCCCTCAATAAATCCTAATTTTTATTAGGATCTAATAAAATTATTATCTAGTATTACTAATTATGTGACATGGTTAACAGGTTTGAACGAAGCGCTTTTTTTTTCTTCATATAAAACACTCCTGATGTCTTCATGTCCAGGCATACATTTGAATTCACTGCATGCAAGGGCTTTCTTTTATCCCTTTTAGACAGCACTTCTGAAAGACTATGACATTCCCTCAGCGGTGAAGATAAACACAGACAACAGAATCCCTGCTCTTGAGGAGAAAAGAAAGGAAACCCAGACGCGAGGTGGGGGGAGGTGCTTTTTCATCACAAACATTAACATAGACTCTTGATGTGACACTCCAGTCAGCTCTGAATCTGAGTCGGAAGTGGCTCCGGGCCAAGGTAAATAACCCGCTGGACAGAGCGAGATGGAACAGGGGAGGTTGTGTGAGGATGAATGGGACAGGCTGGAGGTGGAAGCAGCTCTCTGGAGCACTCGTCCATCAGGGGCTCCTTAATCAAAGTTTTCCTAGGGTGGAGGACGGGAGGAGAGGGGTGTTGCCTTTGCACTTCCCACTGCTATGTGTGCTTTTCCACCCCCAACAGTTTTCTTCTTCTTCTTCTTCTTCTTCTGTTTAATCGCAGCGTGTTTCACTCTGTGCGTTCAGTCCAACAGTGAGTAGCAGCTGAGATGGCAGTGATTCCAGTAATTAATTTCTGAATCATCTGTGTAGTAATTATTATTTGTATTATTTTCATACAATACTTTTACCTTGGCTGCAGGTTAAAAAAATGAAAATAATAACTAATGGGGTTTCATTTATATGAAAATTCTGGAAAATAGCATTTATTTATTAATGTTTTTATGGGAAAAACTTTATTAATTCATTCATATATTTATTTATTAGTTTGTTTATGCCCACTCTTTTTTAATAATTGACGGGGATTAATTCAAGTGAAAACTCTAGAAAACAGCATTTATTTATTTACTTATTCATCTTTTTATGGGAAACATTTGATTAATTCCTTCATTTATTTGTTTGTTTGTTTGTTTATGCCCACTCTGTTTCAAAAATGTATGGGGATTGATTCATGTGAAAGCAGTATTTATTTAAAAAAATGTGTTTTATGGGAAAAACTACATTCATTCATTTATGTCCCCTCTTTTTAAAAACACTCTGAAAAACAGTATTCATTCATTCATTCATCCATCCATCCATTCATGCCACCTGACAGACATCACTAAAATCTAATTAGAAAGTTGTGTAAAAATACTAAAATCAAAATACATAGACGTCACAGACATTTGATTGATTCCTTCCCGTAAACAAAAATGATTATGTCAGTGCACTAATAGTAACAGATTGGTAACTGGTTGTTTACTATAATATTAAATGACTAACCATTCATAGCAGGGCATTTGCATATTACAATGAAATATTTTACAGAATACTGTGATACTATTGTCGTGTTATAAACCATGATTACATTTGGATGCCAATGTATGGTATATGGTATAACCCTAGTACTTTTGCAAGTCCGACGTGGATGTACGTGGCAGTGGGTAGCAGTAACAGCGTTTGGGACCTTCTCTCTTGAGTTGCTTTGGAGATGTGTGTGGTGTTGACAGAACTGGAGCGCTGCTGAGTCTCAGGGCAGTGCCGGCATGCTCTCGTCTTCCCAGAAAAAACACAATGTGTTTATTTACTGCCGAGCAAGTCCAAGTGCATTTTCATGTACTTTCCTGTGATTGAAACGGTGACTTGGTGTGGATTTTTTTAAAAGGCCTGGATTCCTTTCCAAAGGGGCTTTAGTAAACAGCTTTACCAGGAGCGGGTTCCTTGGGGACCCTCAGGAAGTGATGGAAACGTTCTTCTATCAGGCCTTGGAAGGAAACGCAGCGCATGTCTGAATGTCACCAAGAATCCCCCCCTTTTTGTGCTTTCCTCCGCGTATTAACAGTTTCTCACTTTAAACAAGGTGCCTCGCAGTAAAGCTAACAGATAGGGGTCATTGTTCCTGTAAGGGGAGAGATTTTGTTTATTGTTCTATTAAGAACTATACTGCCCTCAAACTCAATATAAAATCCTGTCATAAACGTACATTTATTACCCTCTGTTAGCAAAATTCATACATATAGACTCTTAGCGCTGCCAGAACAGCTCTCTGTTCACCTCCAAATATTAATTCCAGTGTGCCAATGTTGACACGGAGTACGAGGGTGACAGTCGCCCACCCTGTCGTTACCCGATTCCTCTCCTCCTCCCCCCACATCTGGTCGCCTGGCAGCTCGTTGGAGAAAAGGCTTCTATTGTGGAGCTGTCAAAGCGCTAAGCTAAGTGGGCTAAGGGAAAGCTCTCTTTAACAAAGGAGCCTGTCACCATCAAATAACAACAAGAAGAGAGAACCCAGAGGGACACTCTTAAATGGCAATTTGGCACCTACGGTGGTCGCTGTAAAAAAATAAATAAATAAAATAACCAGAGACACATCTAATAATAGTAGTTATGGGGAGGGAGGAGGGGGTGGAGAATCTGAGGGAGTGGGGGGGTGTGATTCTGTGAAATGGCAACATGTGGACCAGGAAATCTGGATCAGTACACTGTCCTTAAGTGACGAGCTGTCCTGATGAATGAAGTCAGGTTTGTTACCGCACCAGTCAAAGGTGTCTGAACACTTTAGGAAGGCATGTATGCAACAGATAGTCACCTTTCCGGGAAAGTTCCCATGTTGCTAAAAGAAGTGCTTTTGAGGAAAACCTTGTTTCTTGGAATCGCATTGAATCTTCTAAAGGTCTACTTTCTTTTTGAGTCAACAGATATTCTCAAGCACACTTGTATATTTAATTTGTCACATTTACATTGGCTGGAGATATATTACGAATGTTCAATATCCTCCAGCTGAATGAAATCAGTGACTTATGTGGGTCTGTTTTGATCGTACTCTGCAAGATTTTCATTTGATTTTAGTTGGCTCAGATTAACAAGTACTAATCAGTGTTTGTGCTTGTCAATCATCTATCATCTCCTCTGATTTCAGGGATTACCCATAGTCAAGGTTAGGTTTAAGGATAGTTGTAGGGATATGGTCAAGATGTTTGGAAGTTGTTGTTCCAGGGTCAACTAAATATGTTGACCTATGAACACATCTCACTAGGCAAAATCAGGATGTGGGTGGAGTGAAGGATAATAGTTAGCTAGCGATGCTTTTGGGAAACAGATTGTGTTTAATTAGAATTACAGCTAAACTCTGCAGGGCAGGGTCTCTTCAAGCTCTTGGACTGGCCACCCATGATCAAGATAATGAACACTTGGTAATTCCATGTCCTTTCATCAAGATGATGACCCTCAACACCTCAATCTTGGAATTACTGCAGAAGAGTGCGGCAAAATGCTAGCAAAAATCTGTTGTATTTGGTCAAAGTCAGATTTCTCAGAAATGTTATTCTACTGGACTTGAAACACAAGACATCCTTGAAATGTATTGAGTGCTGCCTGCAATAACGGTAAAGGCGCAAGAGATTTAATTTAGGTACGTTGTTATTCTCAGGAAGATCTTTACTGGCACTGTCACCTTGTTGTTTCTCACTGGTATCTAGACCTTAAGCTTTTTCAATGATTGTTTAATGTGCTTACACAAAATTGGAATTGAATTGAACATCGCTACAAGGCTTTTGTGATCATAATTGGCATTTCTGTCAATGCACTTGAATCCCACTGGAATTTCACATTAGTCATCCATTTGCCTATCAGGTAGCTGGCAGGCAGCTATGGAGACAAGTAGCAGGTGCCTCACAATTTGCAGGATCCCTCTGTGCAACATGCCAAATTTTAGTAATGACCAGCGAGTGTTCCACTCTCACAATTAGGGGAGCATAGCTGGCATACAGCCCAGAGCCGACCCATGAGACCCCAGAGTCTAGAGCCTAGCAGTGATGTGGCACAAGTCTGCTACTGCAAACTACATGACCCTCTCTCTATGAAATGTCTGCTCTGCCCTCCAAAACATCTGTCTGCTCTGCCTGAATATCATTGATGTCAAGAAAGACACACCAATCTGACCTTGGGTCTGAAAATGCACCTTAAGTTAAAATCACCTTTCCCAGTGCATTGTCTTTTAGATGGTTATTTATCATTTGTCAGCCTAACACATTTCTGAGGTCACTGTGTCCGATAAATTGCGTAAATGCATTTGAGAAAGGTTTTTCTTTTCTTTTTTTTTAATTCTATAGGGACTCTCCCCTGGTAGAACCTTTTCATACAGTTGTTTATAGAACTACTGGAGGAAGTTCTTGTTTTGGAGCTATAGTAGGAATGCTTTTAGTCTGCCTGTTCGCATAGCATAAATGTACTGTACCTACAGTAGGTGCACTTTTTAGCAAGACAGGAAATATGTACCAACAAGTTTCCAAAAGAAATTAACACTAGAGGCAGTGAACCTCTGCCACCTTTTATGCATATTCACACCAATTTACAGAGTTTTGATTAATAAAGCATATTTTTGATTACTTAAATATAATAAGGGTTGGATTTGGTGTAGGGCATATTTCCATCATGATAAAGCATTAACTTTTAACTACATAATAAAAACACAGCAGTACGCACCTATATCAACATGCCAGGGTTCGTGTATTGAATCTGTGTTTTAGCGCCACACATTTCTGTTTGGAACTAAGTCTACGTTGATTGGCCAAATGCATACAAAACTACCCATCATTTTAAAAAATATTAAATATTAAAAATATGTATTCCACAAACATGAAAAACAGCAATTACCTGGTTTCTGCAGTGCTCTTTTCTCAGATCGGTGATATGTAACACCGCATAGGAGATGTTTCAACCGCAAAAATTGTGCATTTACATTCCATCTCCATCATCACAAAACCCACCACACACAACAAAAACAACTCTGATCACGGTGCTTCCCGCTGGCAGTGTGAATGCAACCAGGAAAATGGCCAGAGGGAGAAATTGGTTCTTTAGGAGCCACCCTGCGGGGCTAGTCCCTATAGCTGTATGCAGTGCAAAAGTGCCTTATCCTAAACTCATCCTAAACTATTCTGATGAACTTTTAGCTCCAATGGTTTCTTAGTAACATACTGTGGAAATACTCATATGCGGACAGACTGTTTATGTGAGGGGAAAACATCAGAAACGTGGAGAATTATGTACTTGGCTGAAATGTACACCAGAATTTTGGAACAGATTTGGTTCATAGCATTTTGAGTCCCTAAGACCCATTGAAGCTGTACAGTAATGAGTGGTGACACTGAGGAAAAAGCACACCGGCTTTTGTTTCACTTTTCATGTGCTAACAGTTAGAACGTTTAAAGGTTTCGTTTTTCTTGGCCTTGGTTTTACTTTGATATCCCACTGTTCATTTACACTAACCCTAAGCTTCGTGATGTGTTTTAAACAATTAAAGTTATCTGAGAGAGAACACATTTTTGAGAATATTGAGTAACGGTATAACTTTAGAACCAGTTCTCACTAGTTGCTTATTATCAAGCCTTTTTATATTGCATTGTCTTATTATTATTACTTATAAAGTACATTTCTTCATGAGCATATTCTACCCTAATTCTGCCCAATACTTAAACTTAACAACTGCCTACTAACTAATAATTAGGAGGTTTTTTTTGTGGCAAAAGCCATAGTAAATGGTTTGTTGATAGTGAGAAGTGGACCTTAAAGTAAACTGTAAATTATTATTGTAACTAGTTTCTACTACAGAGCCACCTACCGCTGTGCTCTTGTACTGGGGCAGCAAAATCAATGCAGGCTACGCCTAAAGAATCAATAAACTGATCATGAAGGCTGTTTCGAGCTCCTGAAAAACACCTCCCATCTAATCCATGGGGCTGTTATTGTACATGTTTAGCAAAGGGCTTGCAAGGTAGAGTTTTGGACATTTTTCCTCAATCTGCTGTTAACTCTGAGTTTAGCCATTATATCTGTTTATCTTGTGCCTCAAGTCCCTTTCCCCCAATAAATCACCTGTCATATATATGGATATACAAATAAACCCTGGGAAAAGTAATGGCAAAGCAATATAAGTAGTTTATTACATAATGGGTCCTCTTTTAATCCACCTCCTACATCTGGACAGATTTACTGTACGTTAGGATGATGCCATCAATGCACAAAGTCTGAGAACAACATGTTACAGCATGGACATCTCATGTGAGTCAACTTATCTGATAACTGTCTTGCTCATACAGTAGGGATGAAAGAAGACTTGACAGATCTAAACATCATCAAAGCTGAAGTTCCCTCCTCCCTCATTTTGCAAAGAAAGGAAGAAATATATATATATATATATATATTTTTTTTTTATTTTTATTTTTTTTTGCCTTGTGGGGTTCCGATTTGAATAGAATTACACCAGGGTGAAGTCAGATGCCTTTGGTGTTAACCAGAAACCACCACACCTAAACATCATTGAAGTTTACTGGAATGTTCTGGAGTCCATGGTATTGCTGGGTTTTACCAGGATGATGTCAAACCCCTTCCATCTTAAAGGGACAGAAAACCCAAACAATTTTCCATCATTTACTCACTCCCACCCATATTGTTCAAAACTTTATGACTTTCTTTCTTTTGTTAATTGTATATATATTTTGAAAAATGTAAGTTGACGAACAAAACAGTAGATAATGGCCATTGACTTCTGTACTATATATATAGTTTGTTGTTGTTTTTTTGCAAACAGCAGATATTTGGAACCATCAGTGTACCACAGGATGAAATACACTTTCATTATCACTATTAACTAGTTGCTTATTCACATATACATAACAACTTTACTAACTATTAAAGATTACTGAGGCAAACGTCATTATTTATAGTCTATTAATAATGAGAATTGGAAAATCATCAACATTTTACAATAGGGAACACCTTTTCCACTGTTAACTGCAACTCAATAATAATAACTCAATAAATGACTTATTTGCTGCTTATTAATACTTAGGGAGTTGTTAAGTTGGTTAGGTGTTGGGTATAGAATATAAGGCATAAGCATATGTGCTTAATTCCGTCTAATAAATAGCTAATATTCTAGTAATATGCATGCTAATAAGCAAGTTGTTAAGAGACTAAAGTAAAGTTTTACAAGATCATTTGTGGTTGTGCCATTTCTTAAATCACAATTGCCCAAATTATTATAAAAGGACATTGAAAAGTGTTGATTAGGTTTCTTGATTACTGACAATTTTATGTCCTCTCCAACACATCCTTGTGTTTATAGGTGTGTAATATTTATTTCTGAACGGTTTGTGTCAGAAGCTTCTTCTAATGGGACATCACTTCTCATGTTTTGAGTGAAACAGATGTGGCTGTGAAGGCTCTACAGCTTCCCACAATCAATCAGTCTGCTTCATGGAAAAACGCTCTTTTCCTTTATTTGTTCTGCCGGCCTCTGTTTATTCTCTCCTGTACTGATCGTTTTATACGTGTGAAATAGATAATGTTGCACACTCCGTGATCTAGAGGCGTATGCATGATCTGTACCTGCTATTCATCTGTTAGCAGAATCGGATGGTGCTCTTAAAAGCAGCACACGTTCAGCACCTGGTTTCTCAGAATCTGTTAGATATTACCAGGGTAATGACTGGTAGTTTTGTTCAAAGTCCTTCTACAGTCCTGCACGACAGCTTAGGTCATAGAAAACTAAACCATAAACACATTTTGTTCGTATAAAGGGCTTTTATTGTTTCAGTTCAGCATTCGTCTGTTTGTCTTTAATTCATGGCTGTGGTGTGTTCTGCTGGCAATCAGGCCTGAAAAGAGTGGCAATACAGACAAGGCTGCCCGGATGATCTCATTACTTTCACATAACAGTTCTGTCTTGCTTACTACTATAGTAATTATAGTATTATTTGTTTATAATATAACTTATAATATAGGTTATTTTTTAACTAATTAGTACATGCATATGCATATTTTGATTATTATTAACATTTGGTTGTGTTTATTTTTTGCAGAATGCTTGAGGATGATCTGAAAATTAGCAGTGATGAAGAGGACAATGAACAGGTAACTGATGCTTTGTTTTCTAGTATTTGGCCTTTTTTTCACATTTGCAAAATAAAATGCCTTATGTAAAAGGAGACAAGAACATTATCCTTGAAATTTCACTTCCTGTGTATTACATTAATTAATTGGCAATGCTGTCAGCTTGAGGAGTACTTTGTCCTAGAACAGACCAAAGGTTTTAGGGCATTTTACTATATTAATGGCATACATGTAAAGGCATATTTAAGATGAAATACAATTTAAGCTTGGACGAGTTCATGGCATACGCATGCAACAGGGCACATGTACAGCACTTGTCCAGATCTCTATTTTTTCAGAGCATGTCAAAAGCAATGTTATACCCCCAATATTTTCTTAATATGGAGATTTCCTTTTGCCTTGTTCATTTTTAAAAGAATAAAGAAAATTACCAAATATATTTTTCGTAACACAATATCAAAGATCATCTATTAGAAGTTGATTAGGGTCACGGCTTTTGAAAAACTCAATAATAATATTAACACATGTTCAGACGGTGTCCTTGAATACTTGAATATAATGCAGCAAAGATTGTTAATTATATCTCTGTTTACTTTTTAATAATCCAATGTCTTTTCTCAACCTTCAAATTAAAAAAGGATAGTAGTAAATGGATGTGCAAAAAAAATAATTTGTTATGGATCACTAAATAATTGGGTTTGAGCTGTTTGGGTCCAACAAGCGGAGCAACTTTTCATTAAATGTGTAAAATCCTGGTTAATCAAAAGGATAATCTGACAAATGAACAGAGCCCTGCAGGGATGCTTCTAAACCCATGAAACAAAATAAATAAAACCGCACAAAATACTCCCATAAGATGTTATTCATATAACATTTTAATAAGAGTATGAATAATAATAATAAAAGAAAAAAA
>JAUMHI010000012.1:728425-742583 GCA_032359435.1 Enteromius unitaeniatus
GAGTGGCCTCTGTCTGTGTGACACCACACTGACATGCATTTGAGAATGGCTTGATTTCAGAAGGGGCAACTTATTTTGATTAAATCAAAAGAAAACTACTGGTGGCTCTTTATCATTGTAGGGTGGTTGTGTGCACACACTCCCAACACACACTTCAGTCCCAACAGCTTGAAAAAGTGCATGCATTTAAAGAAAATGGTGGGTTTTAATGTATTAAAATATATTTTATTTTATGTTTTTTTATTGTATACTTTTTTATGCCTTTTTGTCACTTTTGTAGCAGTTTAGTATTATTTATAAAGTATTATAGTATGTATAATATTTTGAATTAGCTATATATATATATATTTCAGTTTAAGTTTTAGTAATTTAGTTTATTTTTAATAACATTTCTTTGCAGTAATTTAATACTTAAACTTAACATTTGTATGTATTGATTGGCAACATTTGTAATAATATTTCTATAATACTTTAAGCTCTATCGTAGCAGTGGAAATGTCTTAGATTTTTTAAATGTAATGATTTTACTTCACTGTTGAATTAAACAAAAATCAATTAAGTAATAATAATGAAATATTACATTTATATTGATCAAAGCTAAATTGATATTTCATAGTGTCTTTAATAATAATTAATGAATTCAATTCATATATATTAAATTGTAAAAACGTATTGTTCTAATTGCAAAATCTGATCGGATGAGACATCATTTGCATACTGAGTACGTTTAACCACAAAGTGTCTGATAAACACCCCTTATTCACTATGCTGGGACTTATCTCACCTAGTTTCTGCATTTTCACGTGCCTCTGTGTTTTTTTCATCATTCTCAGCTCTTCATATCGTAAAGCAGTCTTGACCTGCTGCGATATAAAAGTAAAACTAAATCATTAGCAGCTGGTATATTTCACCTGCCATACAGCATCGTATACACATATAACATAACGCCACGTTTTAACAAACCATATTCTGCACAAAGTGATTCAGGGACAGTAAAGTATCCCAAGGAAAGTGCTACACTGACGCCGCTTCCAGTAAAACACCATCTGCCATTCCTCATAATGTTGTGTTGACAGGGTGCATGAAGTGAGAATTTAAATGTTATACATAGCTGACAACTAGTTTTTAAATCAGTAGCTCGCACAGTGATATCACGTCAGTCAAACTGATTATGAAGTTGTGTTGCAGTGGAGCGACTTTAAACGTTTCTCGAAACACCATCTGGACGTTTCAAATGTGCCAGAAACATCAACATTCATTTTCCGCGTACGATTTCAGGCAAATGGTGATTGGCTTTGCGCTTGGCTCTTATTATTGAAAACACGTCTACAAACCGAGGTCCTGGACTCAACATTACACCTCTATCGATCGGTTCATCTTGCATTACATTTGTGTTGCGTCTCTGGAAGGCCGAAACGGACGGTCACACTTTCAAATCGCACACTATTAGAGCTCCAAAAATTCACACGCCAAATCAGAGGGCTTGAAAGTAAATGTTATGAAGGTTGGAGGGGGAAAAATATGCGTATTGAGTTTACCTCCACAGACGAGTCTTGGCTGATAGCAATCTCTGAGAGCAGCCAAGCAGCAAATACATCAGGCGCTTCTCCGGCCGGCAGAAAAAGAGAGGCAGATGGAGACAGAGAAAAAAAAAAACCCCGCTCCCCCCGGCTCTCTTTCCTCTATTTTCTCCTCTATCATTATTCATGTCTCCTCGGCTCACTATGCTATGTATCATATCAGCTGCCGTGTTGCCATCATCGCCGCTCGTTCCAAACAATGTGTTTTAATGCCTTACCGTAAAAAACGGCCCCTCTGTTTCAAGAGACCGGGAGGTACTGTAAAGCACACAATAAAGTGACATGAAGACTCTTACAAAAAGCTACATTTTCGGTCAGATTTTAAGGCAGCATAACATACAGAATGATTCAGAAGTTTGGAGTCAGACAGATTTTTGTCATGTTTTTAAATGAAGTCTCTTATGTTCATCAAGGCAGCTTTTATTTGGGTAAAAACATACAAAATATATTTGCGATTTAAAATTACTTTTTTTTTTCTGTTTGAATATTTTAATTCATTTTATTCCTGCGATTAAAGCTAATTTCTATCAATCTATTATCAATCTATCTATTTAAAAATGTAATTCATTTACTGCAGTGTTGAATACAATCTATTTAATAATAGAATAATACCCTTGAGTTTTGAACAGTACTACGGTATATTTCCTTTAAAAAGAAGGCTTTCCCAAAATTGCAATTCAACAATTTCAGACTAAAAAATAAATAAAAAATACAAAGATGGCACAATATATTTGATTTAATACAAAGCATTTTTGATTGCAACAGTTCTAAGCCGACCAAATATGGCTTACTTTACCAAACACACTAAATGTGGAATCGACATCCAGTCTGCTTGAGTGCTATTTGTATGGTGTACTTTCTAAATCAGATTCATTTCAGATAATATTAACTTTATAGTAGCCCATAGGAATAGATCTGTTTTGCAGCTCCAGATGACTAATATGGCCACATGGGTTGTGGAAAAACTGCCCAGAGTTTCGCACGTAACCTTTCAGTCCAGAACGCACTACCATGAGTCATTGCTTTGACATGCATCTGTGTGTGGATTGTTCGATCTGAAACAAGTTTACAGCAAATGTTCTTCATGTGATGCCATTTCAGTCCGGACTTGCAAGATTTATGGTAATGTTATGGATGGACAAGGTTTTATCATGGGTGGATAATGAAAAAAAGAAACCCTCCAGAGGTATTCCAGTTTTAAAGCTTATACACAGATGATTTTTGCAGGGTTGAGAAAGATAGTCATCTTTTTTCAAATGGGCATGAGAGAGAGGAATGGTAATTACTCCACCTGACCAGGGCGCTGGAGGTCTTCTACATCCGACGGTGGCAGGCAGCCACATTTAATCACTTTACTCAATGGAGGGCCCTCTCAGCTATTTCACGCATTAGGTTGTAATAGGCTCTGCAGGGGTTCCTCTGTGACAAGGCACCAATAACTGCAGTTTAATCTCTGGACTGCGTATCCCATCTGCAGGTAGCAGGGTCTTAGTCAGCTGGGTCATCGGTCAACCCGCCGCGAATGCAGACTCCACTAGGCAGTCTTTATGGGAATTTATTGTGTCCGCTGACTGTCACAGTCAAAGATAAGAGCTTGATTCAAGTGGTTAAGATAGATGTCTGCTGTCTATATAAGCTGATGTGAACTACTGAGGGATTCTGAACTTGACAGAATTTAAAGCAAACATCTGTTTTTGAAGTCCAGAGCATCTCATCACCTCAAGAGGAATTGACTTTTTCTTCAGATTTTAAGAGTTGTCAGTTTCTACTCTGTACTCCTCACATAAAGTAGCCTGAAACCTTTTCTGTTTTTGAAGTGCATTTTTGTAGTTACTTTTTTGATTGGTTGGTTTTCATTTTCATTTATTTATTGTATTTATTCATTTATTTTATGTGTGTGTGTGTGTGTGTAGCAACAAGAAATGGAATATTTTTCACCAGTTTTTATTTTATTTTATTTTATTTGTTATACCATCATACCTATTAATGGATCTTAAAGTAACTTTAAAATGTTTTTGCTTATTTCTTTCTCTCCAACACTTAACTATTGTTTTTATTGAAGAACATGTGAAATTTTATCCACTGAATGACTCACCGATCTTAAGTCTAACAGAAAGTGCTTTGCAAAAAAGACAAATCAATGGGAGAAAGTCTGAAAATATGACACAGAGACGGGCGAGAACTAGAGAAGCAGAAACAGATAGTCTACAAGCAGACACTGTCTGGAGGGTGCTGTGTTTCAACATCGTCTTGTGTCAAGGGATATCTGTCAGTGTCTTTAAAGTCAAACCGGATTCATTAGAATGAAAGGAGGAGAATTCTATTTAACTAGACTGAGGTCTGACCCTGTATAGATAATCATGGCAAAGTTTACGTTTCACTGGAATCCGTCACACAACTTTAACGGAGCTTCAAACTGGGATCAACATTATTCTGCTTATCTAGAAAATCATGTTCCAGTCCACTAATATAACTATATTAGTATCCACACAGGTGCATTATAATGGTGGTAGTTTAAAACATATAAGATATTAAACTTGAGTTTATTTGTTTGCTTCAACTGAATATAAAGAGATACAAATCAGCTTAAATAGAGAGACCTTCAAATGATGGATTCTAGATGGATTTGCATTTGTGTTCTTTCATGAGCTTTTGTTACTTCCCAATATATTTTGGGCCTCATTGTGAATGGGTTTGTCCATTTAACAAGCTTAATACAGCAATTCATATTAATATGAATGTTCGCAAAAGATAATCTTGTCTTGATTACTTCTTTGCAGACTCAACAATGGATTGCACGATATAAACACCAGATTCTCTGTTTCTTGTATCTGGCAGTTCTTCAACAGCTAATGATTTAACTCTGTACTGGAACTTCCTACACCGAGCACCAAACACATTATACGATCTCCTTCGCATATATATATTTGTATTTTTATTTATTTATTTTTCTTCATCGTTAGATTGATTTCACTTTCAAAATGCAGAAACATTCAGAAGATGTATCACCTTTCAAACTATGGAATCTGGAGTGAACTACGGAAAAATGTCCAAAACCAATGATAGTTACAGTTGATAAATCAACTATCGACTCAATTAAGCCTTAATCCCTGTCAGATATATTACCGTCCAAGTCCAAAAAGAGCAGGTGGTGGACTCCACTTCCAAAATCAAAGAACAAACTGTTCAGTCGTTGCTCAAACTGCTTGTTTTTGCCAAGGATTATCCATCAATTACAGCAGATGCTTGCTATTCTTATTTCTGTAACATTACGCCAACCAAATTACATGTTACTGAAATATATGCAGTGAGAGGATACAAGCTATAAACAGAAGTCAGTGTGGAGCTATGCTTTTAGTAGGTGATTTATAGTTTATTTTGACAGAATGTATTAGTAAATCAGCTTGCAGTCGTAGGGCTAATGTTGTAATGAAGTCTCAGCATGAGTTCAGAAATCCTCGGGTTTTCATAAATGGCGGAATTTGGATAAAACAGTAACTGCCTAAGTCAATAATAAACATGTTAACTACGCGTACATTTTTCTGGAACAAATATGAATGGTATTTGCAAAACATGCAACTAACCATCATGATCCTGAAGTGCTGGCTGGTTGCCATTGAGCATTGCTATGGAATTGCTAAGGTGTTATGAATAGTTGCTAGGCAGTTATATGTGGATCACTAAATATGGCTCAGATCCTTTGCTCTTACTTTGAACACTTCTGTTTAAACAATAACATTTTTGGCAGAACAGAAAAATCCTGTACAAACTGAAAATATGAAAACTACCTGTGTCTTTGAGACGAATCAAAGACTTTTAAAAATGCTTTGATCAGTTCTTGCTCCTAACAGCACCGGTTGATCGATTGCGTGACTGAATGTATCAGGCTAAGGAAAGGCCCTGATTCTGTCCTAAGGTCAGTAGAAATGGATATGTGTTTGCAAGTGCAGTGCCAGACTTTGAATTTTTCTTCTGACTGTGGGTTGATGTGCTCTTGGCAGCTTTGAGCTAATTGGTGCTCACTGCTTGGCAGTCAAGTCGCCCTCACAGCTGGGCCAGAGCTCAGCCCTGTGTCCGGCAGCCTTTGATATTGATATAAATATAACTCAGACCTGTCAAGTAGTTGAACATACACTCCCTCACACACAACTGTGTCTAAGACCAGCACTTTCGCCTATGCTGTCATTCCCTAAAAAAAAAAAAAACACCTGGCTCTCCACTTGACCTTGACCTCCTGCAGCATATAGATTTTGACCTATTGTGTTCCATTCAACTCGCAAAGGTGAGATTCCCAGCTGCCTGGATGGAAAAGCGTGATAGAACGGCATTTAAAATTATACTTTCAACTCAAGGTGGATTTTTTTGAACCTGACTTTTCCAGATGTGGGAATATTTGCTTTTTTCCGTGACTTGTGTTTCATAGAATTTGTACCCACATGGTCTACAGGTTCAGCGCTCTACAGGGTGTCCAAGCGATCAAGTTTACCATGTCAGAAAACCATACATATGTTGTTGTTTAATTTAATCTAATCAAATTTTTAATTTAACATTTAATTTTAGGACATTTTATTTTGTTTATTTGTTTGTTTTTGTGTGTGTGTGTGTGTGTGTGTGTGTGTGTTTTACTCTCTCTAGGTGCGAGTTGCTCTAAGTAGGTGCTCTAAATCCAATTCCAAATGTAAAACTGATATTTTATTGCTCAGTTAACTTTGTAGTCCTCATTACAGTTTGACAGGGGACTCACATGAAGCAATTCTGAGGCAGCTACTTCGTATTTTACAGTATAGTGTTACAGAGATGAGACTGACACTATCATGAGGGTTTTGGATTGAAAATTGTTATTTTTCTGGAAGATTATGAATACGCTTTGTTCTTCCATTGAAAAGGAAATCCGAACACCTTTCACCGAACTGAAACTCCGGCCAACCTTTTTTACCGCGTCACAAGTGTCTCAGACTTGCGTAAGCAATGTACACATGAGCAGAAAAAGAGCGAAACAGGTGCTGATCAAAGAGTCTGTCCCATTTTCACCTTGGTTGCCTGTTTGCTTTTGAGTTTCTACAAATCATGAAATTCCTTATTGGTTTAATAATGTGTTACCGTGGCAACAGGTTTGAACTGAACAGGTTTATGTTATGCTCTTCAGAAATGGCTTGGCATTTGTCCCAACAGATAAGTTTAACAGAACTCTGAAAATCTTTGTTTGGATTATAATCTACATAATGCCTCAGAGGCTTTACAAAAGACCAAACTCATTAGAACTGCAAATGGTATTCAGGAGAACCGCTCATAATGGTTCAGATGTTCTTACCCCATTTAGTGACCTTTGCTCTGCCTCGCGGTCATGATATGTTAATGTCAGAATAATGTTTGAGTTCTGAGAGGAAATGAAGAAGTAAATGAATGCACTAATATTGTGCCTGAATCGTGACCTCTTTCGAGACTAGGCATTTGTGTAATCTAAAGTTTGAACTTAATTGTTATCAATAATGATGAGCATTCAATGAAAACATAAAAAATAGTTCTTGAAGTGCTATATATATATATATATATATATACTGTATATGTCATGATCTGCTGGAGGGCCAGCTCAAGCCACTAGAGGGTACTCCAGCACCCCACGAACTCTGTTTACATGCCCGGACTCTTTCCATGAACTCATGTCTCCGCCCACTCGTCTGTTGTCATGGTGTTTCATTGTTTGTCGCCGCCCACTGACCTAGTTTCACCTGTATATAACCCGGAAGTGTTTGTATGTTGTCACGGTTCATTGTTTATGTTACTCTGTCTAGTTCATTCGTGTTCTTAGTTCTAGCCTTACTTCCTGTTGGATTATTCGTTGACGATTTCTGCCTGGTTCTGGTTATCCCCTCTGTCTCTCGCTCTTGATCTGTACTGTCCTGATCCTGAGTTTTGATTATTAAACCGTTTGCATATGAACTTGCACGCCTCTCGTACTCTCTATCGTAACAGTGTATATATACTGTATCTTTTCTTTTTTTATTATTTAAGATTGATGTATTTCCTGAAAATGTTTTACATCCAACCAAGAGTCAATCAAAATATTGCATTATATTTTTAGCTTTATGTTTTAATTTCAAGAGGAGTTAATGTAAAATATACATGCAAATTAAATAAAAACATAGTTTGAGTAGGGGTTGCTCAATTATGAGCACGTTAATTGGTAGTAAATTGCTATTTTTCCCCACATTAATTAACAAAAAATAGTGTCCTATTATTATTATTATTATTTTATATATTATAAACCTTGTAAGAAGTTGAATGGCTGAGCTTTATGGAAATTGCAAAAATATTATTTTGGATTTATCATGCATGTAGAACATATTGATTTGGTCAAATAAGTTAAATGATTTGTAGGATTTTATTTAAGTATCAATGTTTTGAAATTTAAATGGGATGCAACTCAAACACTCTTAGTTGAAAAGTGCTCTAAACTTTTCAACTCTTGCGCAAAGTCCCTGAAGACTACTAGTCTATGAATACTGTTGCAAAATTCGAAACCCACACTTACATATATAAACAGACGCACACACACATGAACACACCCTGCTTATTTTTCTTTATTTCAGTCCAATCAAAACATCTCAGCTAGCTCTCATGTCATCAAATCTGGACTTTCCCTTCCATCAGTGCTGGACTGATATGACGTCTTCTGGGTGTCTGGGAGAGCCACATACAAACGCATTTGGGATGTGGCAGGTTTGCCTTCCCACTGATACGAAGATACGAAATTTCAGGAGCACCCCTCTTTCCAGATCTCTCTCTTTCCAGCCACATCTGAGCAATCATCAACAACATTAGAGAAACGGCCAGATGTTGGCACCAATAAAGCATTACCGTGGCAATCACAAAACCACTCGGAAGACCTTTGTGTTGATCATCTTGCGGTTCGGAAACATTTCACTCATCTTTGCTATTGTAGACACACAACCCCAAAACCAGGTGTTGCTTACCAGATGTCATTCTGCAAAGATTCAGACTTAATAACCATCAATTACACTTCAAACCAAACAAAGCTCTCTGCCATAAACAAGATCCCAAGATATTTAATTTTTCTCAAGCCAAACAGCAATGAGGCCTTTGTGAGCTGACAACTCAAGATGGTTCTCGTTGAGTTGTTGAGGTTTGTTCATGGATACTTGAGTGTGGTGATGTTATTGTGAGATGGTTTGATTTCATTTGCTTCAGGTCAGAGTCATGCTCTAATTTCAACTGCTCTGTTTCTCATGCAAACAAGAACATTTATCTGTTCTCCCTTTTGCATGTCCGTCAAGCTTGTGGCTTTTAATGTTAATGCTCGCTCTCTCTCTCTCTCTCTCTCTCTCTCTCTCTCTCTCTCTCTCTCTCTCTCACACACAAACTTCAGCCTCAGTACATCCTCTGAATCATTCCTGTCAAAGTCTGCACAATGTGTGTTTTTTATAATGTATCTCTTAGTCACCCTGTGTTTACTTCTGTGATGCCATGGTCTAATAATTCACCTCAATCTACGTGGGCCTGTCAGACCCCCTTAAAGCACACCGCTGTAACATAAATCTCCCTTTCTTTCCCCCCATGCACCCCATAAAGTGAGATATCACTCTGACAGGCCTTTTTTTAGGCGTTCTCACTAAGACCAGTTGGATAAATGGATGGCTGGTTGGACTAAATGACAGAGCGATGGATAAATCGATGTATGCATCCATAGATAGATATCATACCCTGTTCTGTCTGCTTAACTGGAAATGTGCTTGGTTTAGAAAACAATACAGGATTTATTAGTTACAATATTTAACTATGTGATATTTAATTTTAGCCTGGTTTTGTGTCACTTCTATATATTTCTGTTCTTTGAAGCGAGTGTGCGTAGGATGCTTGACGATGATGCTGCAAACGCTGATTTATGTGTTTACTGATGGGAACAAATGAACATGACTCAGAGGCCTCTGTAAAGCGTCTCTTTCCACTCGATGTTTCTGTTACTCCCACATCAAAAGAGCACCTGTTAATGAGCCACAAATATACGACAGCTAGCGCTGCTAATGGCCAGGCAGCAGTTTACATGAATGAGGGAAACATCACTGGAAAACTGCAGATCAACTGCAATGTTTCCAGCGAGAAAGACGGTTTTGTCTTCAACAACAAAAAGGTTCGGCTGAACATCGCTGCAGGATAAACTCTTGCAGAAGCAACTTAACAATATATCAGAATGCTTTTAAGAGCAGTATTTATGAAAAGAGCAATAGACGCTGGAAACAATCAGACATCATTAGCTGTCAGGAGATGTAATGGGGTTATTTTATATGTGCAGAGGCACAGAAGTTTCTGGAAAAGACACATTATTTAAGTCAGAACACCCAGCGTTCAGTTTTATGTCTCCTATCTATCAAACATGTACTAGGTCTTGTCATAGTCACAGAACCGTGCTGGTGTTGACACGCTTTGTCCGGCTGACAGACAGATGATGCTTTTAAAGAGAAGCACAGGGCAATTTATTTGTGTGACCCACATCTGACTCTATCTGAGCTTGCATTCTGGATGTGCTCAAAGTTTCAGGCTCTCTTTCCCTAGAGCTGACAATCGAACTTTGTAATCAAATTGCATTGTTTACTTTTCTTTTGTTTTTACCCTCTCGCATCAATCACTTCATCTTTTAACTCCTACAGCAACGTGTTTGCTTCTTCAAATTTTAAACCTCTCTTTAACAAGCTAGAAATGATCCGGGGGGGGGGGGATGCTGCAGTCGAGTGGATCTACAGATGCCATATTTACTGCCGTCCTAGAGTCTCGCGTACAGCCGAGAAAGTGTTAATCGAATCAGGTCGCGCTACCAGGTGTCACAAGACATGCTCTCAACACATGTGCATGTGTATCTTTATGTGTGACTGACAGAAAGGCTGATGGTTTAGCTGTCAGCATCTGAGCAAGGGTTAAAATAGTATCTGTCATAACTCTTATAATTGATAGAAGATGCAAAGATTAAAAAAGGCAGATTTGCATAACATTCCAGATACAGTTGCTATGTTTTCAGATGCGGAACTGGTATTTAGATATTCTTAGAGACGTATTATTGCAGCTCACATGTGGCATGAATGCATTTACACTGAAATTGTAATACTGTTATGATATTAATGGATATTAAATGGCTATTAGTTCAGGGGTATATGTGTATTACATCTGTAAAAAGAAAAATAATTATCTATATATTTTATTTATGTCTGTGATTTTTTTTGGTTTGTGTGAGGGAATTACAGAAGGATATATATTATTGTGGTAACACTTTACAATAAGGATCATTAGTTAACACTAGTTAAACACATTAGCTAACATGAACCAAGGATGAACAATACTTCTACAGCATGTATTAATCTTAGCTAATGTTAATTTCAGCATTTACTAATGCATTATTAAAATCAAGTTGGTTAACATTAGTTAATGGTCTATGAACTAACATGAACCCATAATAAACAGCTGTATGTTTTCAACGAACATTACCAAAAATGAATAAAGATTGTAATACATGTAATGTACATTGTTCATTTGTGTTAATTAATGCATTAAATACTGTTAATAAATGACACCTTATTGCAAAGTGTTATATAATTATTTGATCAGGGTGATTTTCCTTCTAGGTTTTAGGATGCCAGAAGGCTGCATTTGAACCACCAGCTGTTATTTCACTAAAATAAGTTGGCAAGAAGATCTCAATCCATAAAGAAGGTGCACCAGGCAATCATAAAAAGTAAAGTATAGCTTTTGTTGCAGTATTCAGAACTGGAATCAAAAAGCAAGACTGTATTAAAGAAACTAGTGCTAGTTTCACTTCACGTTCGTTGCTCGGCTTGTTTGTGTTTTTCAATATGACAGAAATAGAAAAGACTATTGTTTTAATTGAATCATAAAAGGAAACATTACTATGTGCTTGCCTAGTTGTAAAATAAGACCAGTAAAGGGGGATTTATGTGTCGCCCACTCCATTCTGGCAATATTCTATATGTCACTATTTGCATTTGGTGTGGGCGACAGCTCTTCTCAAGTTAACGCCCGGCGCTCGGCTGTGTTTATGCTTCTCCATCTGTCTTTGACAAATAACTTCTTGTGCCAGCGGCTCAGCTCGAGCACACAGGGTTTTGTAAATACTTAATAGTGACGAGCTTGTCAATATCCAGCAGGTTTGACTGGGATTCCCTAAGCTGCCCCTCTGGGCGCTCATTTCTCCCATAATCCTCTTCAGCTCTTCAGTTGTCAATCAAGCAGGGTGCATTAGAAGAGTGAGACAGTGGCGGTGGCAGCTAAAGATGCACAGGCAGACTTTGATAATGTAGGCAAAGGAACACAGTGAAAATCCTACAGTTGACAAAACCAGCGATCCTGCAGTGACAGAATATACCCACAGAAACACATTTTATAAACCGAGAAGAAGTCTATTGTTATGTATAAGTGCTACAATGTAAGCCTTAACGTGTATTCATTCGTTCGTTCATTCTTTCATTGATTTGCAATTGATTATGTAGTCATATTATTAAATATCCATATCTTTCTTGAAAAAACAAACAAACAATGCAATAGAAAGCGCAATAAATGTGGTTCAAATTGTATGTATTTATTTATACATCCATTCATTCATTTTCAGTTAAATATTATGTCATTTTATTTAACATTTAGGTTTTCCTTAAAATAAAAAATAAACACACACACACACACACAATGCACAAAGCTGACTGACGCTAACATAAAAGTACTGTAGTCAATACTGTGGTAATTACTAAGGATTATCATGGAATTACTACTATATAAATGTGGTTAAAAATTTATTTATTTATATATATATATAATTTTATAGTATAAAACTATATTATAATTAATTAAAAAATATATATTTTTTTACCTTACATAAATATTATTTTATAGTAGAAGTAATTAAAGTCTTTATTTATTTATTTAGTTTGTTTGCTTGCTTGCTTATTTATTTTACGTTTAGTAAATCAATGAAAAATAGAAGAAAAAATCTCACTTCTCAAAGTCTGAACATTTTTGCTCTTAGAAAACACATTTAATAATGTCACCATAACAAATATCCCATCTGTTTAGATTATTAAAGGTTTATATATTTGGCTGTGCACGTTTTCCTTCCTTATTAATTGAGCGATTGTTTGATTGAATTTGCACCTCAGTGTTTTAAACGAACCTTTATTTATTCCTCACTTTAGGCCTGTTATTCATACACAAAGTAACATCCTTAAAGGTATAACATATTTGCACTGCATGTGATTGCCGTGCATTCCAGAAGAAGATTTCACAGTTAAATCATTAGAACACGCTCATTAGCAATGATAAAAATCTGCCATTATTAGCACTGCGGGTTAACTGCAGACTCCGCTTGGACAGTGTCCAGATGCTAGTGTTAGCGCTGAATAGATGCTCTGAAACAAAAGCGTCTGTGATGGTAATTGCGCTTCATTAGCGATTAGCGGCTGCGGCATGCTGTGGCTCAGGTGCCCGGGTCAGGTTAGCACTAATGTGCAGTGGCACTGTAATAACTGCTGCGTTACAGCCTTGTCAGAGACGTTAGCGGCGCATCTCCCCGTGGGTGGTGAACAGAGGGTGGGGGGGCTGTTTTTGGATCTGCAGGATGGCAGTCAACACTGCACACACAATCAAATGAATCCAGCTCCAATACATTAGCGCTTCTGCATGCAGAGAAATCTCCCGCCCTGGTTGTGTTGGAGCTACACGGCACAGTGGCTGTTTTGATGGAGCTGGGACCTCAGTGTGATGTTACTCTCAGGCACTGTTTTATGAGGAATATGAATGAGGAATATCTAGAGCTCCAGACGCAACAGGCATGGCAGGGAAAGCAGGGACGAGGATATCTGATGGAAATATTATAGGCTTCTTAGTTTTGCAAATCATCTAGAAAATTAGACAACAGGGGTGATTTAACAAACTAAGCTCATGAGTTCTGTCGTTGCCAAACCACTTCAAGGATTTGATCTGAAGTCAGAGCTCTCAGCAGCAAAACCGTGTCGAAGCTCTCAACCTCTGCTTGGAATTATAGTTTTGTGTTCGTATGACATAAGGACTCGTGCAGTTAAAGGAATAGTTCACCCAAAAATGAAAATTCATCTTCTCACCCTCAAGTAGCTCCCAACCTGAATGAATTTCTTTTTTTCCCCCTACTATTAAAGTCAATGGCGACCAAAACAGCCTGGTTACAAACTTTCTTTAAAACATCTTCCTTTGTTTTTGGGTTCCTTTAAGCAAAATAATGAAGCTGGCATGTAGTAATCTACGATCTTTGTCTTTCATTTCATACACATACACATGTAACCCCATGATGAGAAATGAGGGTTGAACTTTATTTACAAGTCAACTACATCACAATTTCCAATATACAATTTGTTATGTATATCCATATTTATGTCTATATGTTCGCAATTTATATTTTTATAATCAGATATTATATATATATATATATAGAGAGAGAGAGAGATTTTTTAAAATCTAGATTAAAATGGCTCATTTGAATTCTGCCAAAGGCATTCAGAATATGTGTGCTACCTAAATAATGACTAAAA
>JAUMHI010000012.1:743389-765310 GCA_032359435.1 Enteromius unitaeniatus
AACTTTGTCAATAGATTAATGGTGATTTTTTTGTGTCGCACGATAAGAGTCTCACGTTAACACAGCACGTTAACACCAATAACGGCCCACCACTAATATATATATTATATATATATCCTTTTTGTGTTTAGCAGAAGAAAGAAAGATACAGACCTCAAGAGTAACGTGAGGAAACCCACAAGTGAAGCAGTCCTCAGATGTCATGTTCATTATGTAGAGCAATAATCTGGCATTAATGTGGTCTGGAACTGATTAATTACCCAAAGTTATCAATCCACCACCTGCTTCACTTCATTAAGGACAGTTCTCACTACTTCAAATGACGGATGTGTGACACAGTTCCTACATCTTCAGGAAACAGTCGTGACTAGCTAAGTTTCAAGTTACAATGTATTGTGCTTGGGTAGTTAAGCAGCGAGCTCCGTTTTTGTTCAGGAAATTGCACCCCTGGTTGATTTATCAATGCTGTTTATATATATATATGTATATATATATATATATACTCTTTATTAAAGGTTCTTTATTGGCTTCTATAGAACTGGTAACATCCATGGGACCTTATAGTGGAAAAAATATTCTGTCATTATTAAAATAGTCTTCACACTATTTGTTTTCTTTTTTAGTTTTGTGAAAATGTATGTAAATGACTCTGGGCACTGAATTGGTTTCAG
This sequence comes from Enteromius unitaeniatus, assembly GCA_032359435.1. NCBI lineage: Eukaryota > Metazoa > Chordata > Actinopteri > Cypriniformes > Cyprinidae > Enteromius > Enteromius unitaeniatus. Next base: position 744,061 of record JAUMHI010000012.1, read on the forward strand.
GGCAGTTTGCAATTTTGGCTTGTGTTTGAACACTGCAAATGAACTCAGATCATCTCAAATGTTTGCGCTCTCAGTGTGGCTCGCTTGCATACTTTGCAAATACTTTATTTTCGTATTAGCGTAATTCTAAATATATTTGGACACTACATGTCAGACTTGTAGATACACTTAGACGCAGTTTGTGGATAGAGGAATTGTCCTCCTGCTGTTGCTATATATAGAAAAAATGCAACCATCACAATCAACCGATCTAGAACATGGCCACAAAAGCAAAGTGACTTTTTATACAGATTTGTATTTATTTATTTTATTTATTTAGTTTTAGTTTTATTTGAGAGAGAGCGAAATTAATACATTCATTCATTAAGGATGCATTCAATTGATGAAAAGCCGTTTTATTAACAGTGATAATAATAATAATAATAAATATTTCTTGAATAGCAAGACGGGGCACTGAAATATGTAGTAACGAGTAATGACAGCAGTTTATTTAATTATAATTTAATTAATTATACTTTAATTTTACAATATTACTTTTTAAGCTGTTTTTTGTTTCTTGATTTACTGTATCAAATAAATGCATCCTCATTAAGAGATTTCTTTACAGAAACAATTATAATATATTACATATCTAATAATTATTATAGTAATTAATTGATTTATTATTGCTGAATTATTTATTTACTTATTGATTTATTATTATGTGGTTTAATTACATCAAATATTGGTAGATTCCTGATGGATCTTGTGAAATATACAAAATTATTTAATGTGAATTGTTGAATCAGCTAAGCATCAATAATATCTACACAGAACATACATCTTCTGTCTCTGATTCATAACTTTCTCACAGGTGTTATGATTTATCAGCTGATGAAATGGTACTCATTCCTCTGATTTGGATATGACTTCACCACAAAAAAAAAAACACATGCACATCATGAATACCTAAACATGGAGTGCGGCGCCTGACTTTGTTTTGCGATCTGTCCTCACACGAGTCCAATAAAAGCTGAAGAGCACTAAACAACCATGAGACGACGAAGTCTCTGGCCAACATATAATTTACTCTGGAGTGTATCCATTAGTCCATCAAGCTAAAAACAAAAAGCCAGTGGAGAGGATGACATATCTACTGCCGCTCGCGTGCGTTTACACCGAAGCTGCCGTCGTAATCACAGCTGAAATGTTTGCTAATAGGATGCAAGGCTGTCATTCAAAATTAAGGTGAATTAAATGTGCTTTTTCTGCACAGCCCCTGCATCTATGGAGTCTTTTTACCGCAGAGCTAAGAGGATGACTTGGGCATCAGAGCAACAACAGCTGCAGGCTACATTGCAAGCTTTTCTGTCTCGCGCACACACACACACACACACACACACACACACATTTCTCTCAGCTGGAGTTGGTGTGTGTTATGCTGGCTGGTCTTCCGTTGAGGTAATTAGACTCTCTGTATGCCTCCAGCCTGCTCTCTCTCTCTCTCTCTTACCCAAAGCTCCACACACTCCAGATTTTCAACTCATTTATTGATGTGTTTTTCACTGTGGATCCACTCTCCCCTTCAATTTGCGTTTCTCCCTCCACTGTCAAAACACACTCTCCTTTCCAGGCCTACACCCATCAAGTTTCATTGAATGAATTTTTCATTAACTGATCCCACTTTTTATCTTTTTCCCCTCGCGCTGAAAGTGTTTTCATCTCCGAGCGGAAGACAGATTAATGTCCTCCTGTCTGGTTTTGACTCACATGATGTCTCATAGACTTTGAGAAATTAGTGTGTTTGGGGCAATTTGGAAAGTCTGCGTGCATGACTATGTGCCAGAAACAAACCAACTGCTCGAGAGAAACCACAATTATCAGGCCCTGATGATGCTGACGGTGGGAAATATGGCAAGCGAATGAACGGGTGATTTAAATGGAGTTGCGTAATGATTCTCCATTCACTGAGACATGATCCTCTTCAGAAACTCTTCTTTTAGAGTGTGTGTGTCTGTTTGAGATGTGTGTGTGTGCAGTATGCCATCATTACTTGTCTGTTTACACTTACATTTATTTCAAGAAGTGGCTTTTTAAAAGGAACATTTCAAGTTAAACTCTTTTTTAACTTTTTCATTTGAGTCTTTCATCGTTTTAGTCTAATTAGGAATGCTGTCCCTTTAAGACGGAAGGCATGCATGTAATGCTAAAGCACTCTATAAATTTTCTCATTGTGTTTATCCTCAGATATTAGTTTTAGCTCATCAACGACTCGTCTTATAACATATAAATCAAAATATATAGTTTTATTGGTTAAACTGTATTTTGAGAGTCCACTTTAGACATTTGCACTAACTAACTTTCTAACTGCATATCAACTTATTTCCAATCATTTGTCTACTTACTCTCAGAGTAGACTGTTAGTGTAGGTTTAGGGTTAGTAGAATACGTTTCTGATCATCATTATGTAGTATGTTGTGGACCCATTAAAATAAAGTGTTAGCAGATATTAAACAGACAGTCTACTAATACTCTAAAGACTGCTAGTTCACATGTCGTTGCAAAGTTACTAACTGTTAGTAGAATGTTTAAAGTGGGCTATCCAAAAACTAGATTAGGAAGCAAGTTATAACAGAGGAGAAATGCGGGGAAGCAGAAAAGAAAGGATGATGGTTTTAGAAAGTGCCTTTTTGCAGTGAAATTACAATAAATAAAGCATATGAAGTTTACATTGTAAAAAAAAAAAAAGTTGCAATTACCAGAAATAAAAATCACTATTATGCAGTCCATTTGTCAAGTGAAAGCTGATATTTTGAGAGCTTAAGATAAAAAAAAAAAATAAATAAAAAAAAAACAGAATTGCGATGTAAAGTCACCATCACAAGAAATAGTTGCAACAGTGAGAAAAAAAAAAAACTAGATTTTTTTAGAGGTAAAAACTCTTCCATAAAACAGAGCCGGCTGATAATTTAGTTGCAGGAGCGTGAAGCACTTAGTAAAAATCAGTTTAGAAGGTGAACTGTAATTTCTCTAAATCGTCCTTGTTCTGAAATGGATGGGCGCACTTCTGGTTAAATGATAGAGAAGTATTTCTCTAGAGAGTAGAGTTTACACACTCCCTCACTGGCATCTGTGTATGTTACCTGCAAAGGTTACTGGCTTTACTGAAATTACATGGTCATGTCAGCGAAATTGAATGATAGGATATAACTTCGCAGAGTCAAGGTCAGTAAGCCGTTCTATCGTACAATCACACACCAACAAATATAAAGTTTTAGTCTGTGACTATAATTTTGAAAGACTATATTTTAATATGTATATCCTGGTTTGGTGTACTTGAACTTCAACAGTAAGTGATTCCTATTTCTTCACAAGACAAGTAAAAATTATTTTACCAACAGCATCATGCCTTGAAATGAATCCAAAACTATATGTGAATGTTACCGACGCTAATTTTCTCAGAGCAGGTTTCTGTGTATAATCCCAAACAGAGTCTAATTAGTTACTGTAATTGGACGGCTGACAATGTAAACAGTTCACTTTTTAATAAAGCAGGGCGTATTATTGATTTTTGAGTGAGGTGAAGCTTCAATTAGCCTCCGATGGTGTATAAAATCCAGCAGAGCGCTAACATTAGCATTGAGAGGGGACATATCTCTGCCTCTGTGCCAGAGGTCTTTTTATAAGGCTCGATATAGAGAGCCTGTGAGCAACAATGTGCAAATTGCTGCTTCATTAGATTTCCAGCAGCACTTAAAATGAGCATGTCAGCATTTGAGGCTCTGCTGGTCCCAGCTGAGCAGTGCAACTGTGTGTGTGTGTGTGTGTGTGTGTGTGTTGGCAGCTTGTGGGTGGCTCAGCATTTGTATCCAGCTGAAATAGTGCAGGGTAAGAGGGCACACTGGTGCCTGGAGAGAGAACGCTCTAGATCACACCTAAACAATGCATAAACATATAAAAAGACACTCCGCACCGCAGTCCTCTGCCAAGTAACCAGTGGCAGTGAACATGCTAGTCTGCTTTACTGAACATCTTCTGAAGCGTGTTTATGTAAGGCATGATAAAAGTATCCTTAATAAAACACTTATATCAATGCTAGTTTCACTCTACAGTGTGCATTGCATATGTTTTTATGATATAATTTGTGGTGGTTAAAGTTAAAAGAAAATCACAATGTGCATAATGAATATCTTTAAAATAATAGTGAAATATCAACCTTTGTGAAAAAAGAAGCACGTTTAATTGTATTCAGTGTGCGCTTCTGTACTTTAGCTTTTTTTTTTGTACTTGTAGATTATTTTATTAAAATGATCTTTAATGAAATGTAATTAATTCTTCACACTTTTTGCACTTTTTGATCAAGTCAAATGCCTACATGTTTCATAATGTCACAATTTCCTTTAAAGTACATTTTAAATCGATATGTTTCCAGAAGCATTGCGGTCACTTTGTATATTTACATTATTGCTGTGTAATGATTCATCTTTTTAAGAAGGCCATGCTGATTTGTCAACCAATATTTAGTTGGCTATATACAGTATAATTGTCGCTGTCCATTGACCAAATAAATATGTATGCTAAGTTCAACTTGATTATTAAGTTATTCAACTTATTAGAACTGCAGTAGTTACTAGAGCATGAGTCATTAGCAATATCTTAACACATTGTGTATGCTTCACAGAAAAGGAGCTGTGTTGAAGCATGCACACTGTGTTTACATGTACCCTAAACAGTTAAACCATACAAATGCATCATTGAAGGAAGCAGCTTGGTTTTCAATAACAGATTTGAGTGATTAGAGGAATATCATTACACCTTTTTTCTTAATGGCTCCTTTAATCTCTCTTGGCCAGAGTTCTTTTTCTCAATAGTGTGAGCCCTTCACATATTAATCATAGTCAACCAGTGCTTAATGCGTGCTGCTTTGTTTGCATCTTAATTCATTTATGCATTTTCATTCAGCTGTGATCTATTAACATACTGCATCTCTATTCTTTCTCCCTCTTTCACTCTCCATCTCATTCATTTCTCCACTTCTTTATTAATTGCGCTTGCACACGGTGTGAATTTAGGTTGAGAAAATGTGTTGGGAGCTTCCTGAAGAAGAGCTTGTTCAGGAAACACATACTAATAACTTGTTTACTGTGTCGACAATGGCATTTTCCCTCTCAAAGGCAACATGGAATGTTATTAAACATAGGTCCAGTGATGTGCATCTAATCTATAATGACATATAAAGTCATCTCTAGCTTCTAAAATGGTCATTCTTTAGATGGATATACTGTTATATGACCTTATGTTGTATTTTTAATTGCAGATATTTTGGAAAAGTTCCAATACAAAATATGTATCATTTTAGGATGTTAGCCAGGATACAAATGCTTCGCCTTTTAAAAGCAAAAGGGTCAAAAAAAGTTAATCTTGTTTTCTAGCAGTTGGCGAGCCTTGAACTGAACAGCCACTTCATAACTGCATGTATGTGTAATATATCCTTGTAACTCCACTATTAACTTTGACATTTAAGTTTGCTTTGATTTAGCTTGTTAGCTTTGATTCATCTCATTTGGCATTGTAGCATGGGAAATGCTGTCCAAGGCAGTGGGATATGTTCTTTTAGCCTTCTCAGAATGCTTTAAGACGGGCCAAAGGGAGGCCTGGGATTCGCGTACCACCCTTTGCAATGGCCGTGGTCCTGCTCTTTTTGGAAAAACACAACTCCAAACAAGCAGAGCATAATTATGTGAGTAATATCTCCATCTGGAGCCTTTGGGGCTTTTCTGTGAGACTTTGACATTTAAAGAAAGCCACATATGGAGCGTTTCAAAATCATGATCATTTGGGTAATATTTCTGTCGCTCAATCTGTAAAGCATGGCGCTGGCAACACCAAGGTCATGGGTTTGATTCCCAGGGAACGAACTGATGCGCGTGCACTGAATAAAAGCATCTGCCAAAATGCATAAATGTAAATATGAAATGGCAGTGTTGCTCACGGTACATGAAACATCAAGCTGCAAAAATAATACTGCCTTTTGTTTCACTAGCATGGTAATCTGGATTTATTAAATGCGAAAATGTGCCATTAAAATGTCTTTTAATGGTTGCAGGGTGGTTTCACTGGCATTTAGGGTGGTTCCCGAGTTTTTCTGTTCGGTTGTTAAGGTGTTCTGGGTGGTTGCTTATTGGTCAGAAGAGCACAGCCTCAAGTCTCTTGTATTCTGGTCTCTAGATTCCTCCTACAATGTAACCACTAACGAGCCATATGCTTCTGTTGAAAGCCCAGAATGAAAATAGCATGTAAATGTCACCAGCCCAGACACTTCAGTAATTGTGTCCTACTGAAGTGAAGTGCAAGTTAACCATTCAAAGCAAATGACTGAACCATAGTGCTGCACTGCCAACAACAAAGCCAAAAATGTCCATAGAGACAGTTCTTTTCAGAAACATTCAAGAGCAATGACCATCGATCAGTGGTTTGTCCATCAAGTGGGGCCTTGACTAAATAAATAAATAAATATTTAAAAGAACCGTATGTAGAATTGACATCTTGTGGTTGAACTAGGTATTGCAGTCCAAATTCAAAATAGTGGAGAGGGGTTTTTCACCCGGCCCCTCCTTTTCACAGGTCGCCATGATTGACGACACCAACAGGAACGAACGCACATGACAATTAATTCAATGAAATGCACTGTATTTTCAGACCAAAACAAAACATGACAACATAAACATCAGTTGAGGTCTGCAACTGCGCTTTTTAAAAGGAGAATATCCAGGCTGTACTACTGCTGTCAGCGAAACCAGTACTTGAAATCAACATGTTTTCTTAATGCCTGTTGAACACAACAGAGACATTTTATGATTGTTAGAACACATTTCTAACATACGGGTTCCTTTAAATGTAAGAAAAGAGTGATAGCTTCAATGCCAGCTGCATATAGCCAAAAATATATGAAAGTATGAGCATGAAATAGGCTAAATTGTTTTCCTGTTGGTTTCCGAATGTTTCATAAAATGAGGTTTTATGCTTCACTGCACGAAACTAAGTATAATTGCAATGCTGTAATTTCAGTTTTGTTCATGGTTTTCATATCAGAAAGTTAAGCAAGAAAGTTAAACTGTACAGTTAAGCCATAAATGAAACCATTTTTTACTTTGTAGCTTTGATTCATCTCATTTGTTTTTTGTGACATGGAAAATGTGGCATTTCACTTTTAGTTTCTACTAACCAGATAAATATTCATCTAAATACCGTAGAGCTTGATTGAGCGCAGCACCTTTGACATCAACAACAGGGAAAGTGTTTTCTCCTTACTTTAAATGTTGATAAGCCAGTTTATTTTGCCATAATCATAATGACACACTACTAAATAGTTTTAGTTTTTCCCTGCTCTTGGTGACCCAATCAGAACGTACCAGCTGAAACGCGCTGCTTTAGATTATGGTATGGAAATGCGTTTGACATCTGCGATGTGTTTTCACAGGAGTAATCAGTGTAAGCGAGTCAGACGGAATTATGGTCTTGTTTTGAGCATTCGCAGACAGTTGAAACATTTTAATCAAGGACCAGACCTAATCTGAGCTTGGGAAGCCAACCATCAACTTGTAAATACACTCTGTGCATCTATGTTGTGAAATGAGAACAGATCTTCAGGAATCAGGAATCATAGTCGTGTTTTGAAACAGGACCTATAATCCATTCCTCATGCGAACAGAGCAGTGATCGAATCAAATAAAGCTTGTAATGGATTTAAGGGCAAAGGGAAGTCACAATCATCATCGTAGAGATGTATCGCCAGTTACTCTACAAGGCGATTTGTAAAAATAATGCATGCGCTGCTCGCAGATGATCATTTTAAGAGGCGGTGAGCTGATGACTTATAAATGAAACTCCTTCAGGTCTCTTCTCATCTTCTCTCTCTGTCGTTTCACGCTTCAAACTCTTTGTTGCTTTCACCCCCCAAACACATAATCGTGTTTAGCGCCGAGACCTCGCGTCCTCGAATTCTTTTGAAGTTTTTTTCAATGTGACTGGATCTGGAAATCCTAAATTTGCAGTTCATTAAATTCTTCCTGCACCGGAGACGTCTGGCTGGCAGTATTGACAGGTTGCCGTCCAGACTAGAAGTCTGAAACAGTCCCAGCTCTCTATCTGAAGGGACTAAAATCAAACGTGTGCTTCTGAGCAGCGGCCCAGGTCTCTGCCTGCTCCAGCGACTGTAGGATTGGTTCATCTATAATTAACTATTAAACTTCATTGAAGGAGAGTTTGGAAAAAGATGACAGTTCTGCCCTTGGATATGAGATACAGCGAGAATAATAATGCTCGCTCACTCAGGGTTCGGTAGGACGCTTTTAGATAGATCTGCAAACAATTACGATTTGCGAACAAATACAAGAACAGGTCCCAAGCTGCAGAACTTGACTCCTTTGCCTTAGTAGAAGGTCTTAATGAGTCTCTTTAAGCAGCTGGCTACTTTCAGACCCTCCTTTTTCTCTCGATTGTAAGCTCTTTCCATCTGTGATTCGGCCCATCAGACAGACCGCCAGGCTGTGACTATCTGTCACATTGATCTGAGATTGTGGTATCAGTGTAAACACAGTGAGAAAAACACTAGTCGATGGGGTCCCTGTAGCTTCCAGTGATGCATCAGCCTTTGTTTCTCTGTGACCTGTGATAATCTCAGGGGAGAGATCACAGCTTCGGTCCTTGTATTGGCTTGTTTTTCTGTTAGCAAGAGCCGTGTGCTTTGAATATGTTTTAGATGCTACAGATTTTGGGCAAGTCAGAGTTTGTTTTATTTGGTTGGTGTGAATTGGGTTGGCCAAAATTGATGGACAAGAAGTTTCAGTTTGGACACGGGTGGTTTTTTTTTTATGTCTCATAAATGTGTTTAATTAAATTCATGATGTTTGTTATAACAATCTAAGTGAACTGTGACGACTTTTTCTTGAGAAGTCAATCACACAAAAATTTGTATGCTTCAAGTCTATTCTATTTAATGTACTTTAAGCATAATTCAAGCATATTTATAAGTATATTTTATGTAGTAAGTATACAAATATCTAGTATACTAGAACTAATCAATACTCCTTGGGGCTAAATTGACCCACTTTCTAGTATGTAAATATATACTTTAAAGTATACTTTAGTTGTAACAGTAGTAAACTTTGAGTACACAACTACTTTACATCTGTTTTTAGCTGTGATGCTCTCCGTGTTTCATTTAAATGGTTGTTTGATGCCACACTTTTAGTTGAACTCGCAACAGAAATCTGAGTGGACAGAGAAACTTTATAGCATCTAAACCAGGTTTAGCTGGTGTTTATTTGTGTGTGTGTGTGTGTGTGTGTACATCTGGTCTCATATTGCCTACTGCTTAGCACCAGCCTGGAAAATTGCTTCGTTATAAAGCATGAATATTTAAAGTGTAAATTGTTCTGAATAGTATTATGTATTCATTAGAGTTGTTTGAGATGTTTTGCGTATGCCTGGAGATCTTTTTGGGGTTGTAACAGTAATGTGCATTGAAAGGCCTGTGCAAACTCTTTCCTTACTGAATGTTAATAAGAGCCTTGACGGCTTTTGCACAGCATTACTTATAGTGGATATGAGAAATACATTTGTGCACTTCTGTATATGTGTTATTGTAAATAAATGCTAATATGTTATTTGCGAAGCCGCTATGGTATTTATATATTGTAGTTCATGCACTGATAAAGTCGCTGGTAATATCATATTCCACAGTTTTTTTTTTTTTGCTTTGGCATAAACAGTTTTATTATGTTTACTAGTTTTCAGACCTAAAACGTCTAACAAAAACCCTTATGAAAGCAGATATTTTATACTCCCTTATTACAGTTACAGCCGAGCAGTGAAATGTTAGTTTAATTTACCCAGTTCTCTCGGTCCCAGTGGCCCAGTTCTAGTTAAGTTTGCCCAAGGCCTGCTGTAACTCCTTCAGGGAAACACTTCCTCCTTCCTGTGTTTGTGCAACGTGTGCTGCTTTACGAGGAGAAAGCTATTCCCAAAGCTGCTCTGTCTGGTCTGTTTGGTGACAAAGATGTCGTTAATTATAAATAATGATGACAAAGTAAACTTTGTTTGCTTTTTCTTCACGTTATACGCTTGGCAAATGTAAAATAGGCTCTTTCATGTTAAATTGAGATAAAAGTATATTATATACTATGCGTATGTAATATAGTAATATATTATATTACAAATTGTTCATGCAGACAAAGGGCAAAATTACTTCTTGCGTTAAAATACAAACAAATCTGTGATAAAGAACCAGGAAACGCTTTCTCAGACTCAGATTCCACATCTGTTAACCAAAGGTCAACCTTATTAAGACCAAAAGATGGAGAAAAAATGACCTTCTGCCTTTTTCTTTTCTTTTGCATGTGTATCACACCAATCAGTGCTATTTGCATAGACAAAGGTCACAGAGGTTGGTGTTTTGACAGAACAGCACATTCACGGTTCGTGTAACTGCGTCGTATTTCTTTCAGGTGTTAGTTGATTAGTAGATTTAATAGATATTAAATTACAATTCTATAAAACTATATACTTGTTGTTGCATTTAAAAAAAGAAACCAAACAAAACATAAGATTCGCATCAGTTGATTAAAAGTCAGAAAAATCCAGTTAGTTCTGAGCAAAAGTCTAGCGTCCATCACCAGGTTTGGTATTTAGTACTGTATCTAATGCCATCACAAGCATGCATTTTCACTTTGGCCCGCCCCTGGCTGTCAGGCAGTTTGGAGTTTTCGCTGCACACTGACAGTGCATGAGTAAACAGGTGGGCAATTTTGAATTTAGCTTATGATTAGGCACAAATCTGTTTTTTGTTTGCTTTTTCACTTTCTTGGGACAGGTTCCTCATTCCTGGCCAATGATGCCCGTGTCTCACTGGCACAGCTGTAGACCAGAGCGCTTTTTCCTGTCATAACATAATCTCTAATGAAGTGTCAACATAAAGCAGCCTGGTCTGACCTTTGGAAAGGAATTTAATTTGCCTCCTTCTGGCATGTTTGACTCCATGTAGAACAATCTTGGATGGCCACATCTGAGGATACCCTGAGAAGTGAAGTACTTATTGGATTAGAGCACCGTGGCCTTTCATGAACTCATAAATAATGCTGAGCATGACTGATAACTCTGAGACAGAGCCGAGTAATAGCCCCGTAGGTGAAGTAAACAAACCCTTTCTTTCCTTGCTCATTTTTTTTCTTCTATTTATATCCTTCTATCTGTGTCTCTCTTTAAGTGATGTAGTCTATCATCAATTGGTTCTGTTGTCTCTTTGTTTGTTGGCTCTCCAAAAGAACATCAACTAGTGTGGAAAGGTTTTTATTTATTTAAAATACCGTCATATGATATTTTAAGAACTTAAACTAATAGGATGGCATTTAATATTAATCTTTGTTTTTTTATTCTCCCCCTAAAATTAGCAAGCCCTTATAAACTTAGGAACAATTCACCAAAAAAAAGTATCATTTTAAACTAGTATGTTGTAATTTTTCCCCATGCAACAGGGAAAAAAACAATCTCCATTTAGATCATGCAGTGTTTATTTGTATAGAAAAAGCTTATGTTATACCAATTTGGAACATGAGCACAAGTTTAGAGTTTCTATACTATGGATGTTTGCGCTTCATGATAAAAACAAAAACTGAAAGCTTTTTATCTCACAAATTTGAGTATATATTATAACAATTCTGAGTGAAAAAGGCATAAAAGTGAGTTATAAATATATATATATATATAAATATGTTTTGTTTTGTTTTAGTGGAAATGTGCTTTCATGTCTTATAGTGCGTGCACACTAAAAGCACATTTAATTATGAGTAGAGTAGATGACATACAAATTCAATGCAAAGACGCGAAAAGACGTGCATTTGTTCAGGGCAATGCAAATACCAGGAAACTCCATTGTCATGCAATCCAATCAGAGAAGGGCTTATTGACAAGTCCGGTCTGCTCTTCATTATTATTATTATATGCACAAGGGATGTGAAAATCACCCCCGTGACTAATCTAGAGTGAGCTTCACATGGTGTGCACAAACATTACAGCTCTGTCTTCTTCTCCTGCTGTTGAATAAAATCCAGTGTACAATAATAAAACATCCTGTATCTACATCTGTGTCGTCAGTGGCACAATTGTGCGTTTTGACTTGTGTCACAATGATTTGACGAATTTTCTCCTCTGTTCTTTTTTTCTAAAGCCTCCCTGGAACCACACCGCGGACCGGTGAACCGACCAGTCACTCCAGCGGTGCCTCGGGCAGCTCGAGCGAATCAGAGAGCAGCTCAGAGTCGGACTCGGACAGCGAGAGCAGTTCCAGTGACAGTGAGTGCAACCGAGCATCCCGCGCTGCCACACCAGAGGTACTGATCACTGTACTCCTCTCAAACTGTCACAACTCTTCATTCCATTCACTGACGCCTCTTATTACAGGTGTTTCTCAGTTCAGTCCAGACACTACAGCATAGGGACAAAAATATGTGGAAACCCCCTTCTAATTAACACATTTCTTACGATTTCTGCATAGCACTTTTGCTTTAGGCTGCTTTAAAACAAGTTGCTGACACCTCTGTCTTAAAATATTGGAAGCCCCATCAAGAACAACATGAGTTAGCTAATTCGTATGATTTTGTACCAGAGTGACGGGTAAAATCATATGAATGTTTATGTGGTTATTTCTATTGTTGTAGTTTGTCGTATTTGGTGGTAGACTGTTAAAATTTTTGCATTTAAGGATTAAATAAAAACATTATTAGTGCTGTATTTATATTAATTATTATTGAATTTGGGGGATAAATTGGCTAATTCTTGTGTGAAATTAATGTATGTTCCTGAGAAAATATATATATATATCACTTAAAAATATTATTTCCCCCATTTTTATTTTTTTTTAGGTGTGGCATGACCTAGACATTTTTTGAAAGGTTTAGCTATTTCCTCAGCCCCTTCTGTTTAGTGTTCTTTACAGTTTTGCTCACCTTCTGAACTCTGGGCCCTGAAGTAAATAAACACCAGTTTCTGCCATTATTTCCCTTAGATGATTATTGCCGGGCTCATTACCAGAAATTTCAAAAGAACCGAGATGAATTTGTCTAAGTCTATTTTCTCCTTTAGCTAAAGACAGAGAGACTGAGGCAGCCTTCCCTCCCTGAGTTTTCTCAGCATGGGTTAGGGGTAGGATTTTTGAAAGGATCTCCTCAAAGGATTAATTGGCAGCTTTAAAGTTGTCCCGCAGTAGCCTGCCCGGGGCTCCCTAAGAGCATTACACAAGAGTAAACATCTCCCGGTTCTCATCGCCCCTTCTGTGTATATAGCTTTGCTCTCTGCCAGCGATGGCCAATGGGAATCCATATCTTAGCACTGCAAGCGGTCTGGTCTGCAGAAAGATGTTTCTCTTTCAAGCGGCGCCGCACAGCCTTGATGCCTCAGTGGCGAAATATTGGGAGGCCTGTCAATTTCGACACGCTCAATTGTTAATTTATCATCTTTGCCGATGCTTTCAGTCTAAAATTTGGTAGCTCGTATCGGCGGAAATGTGTCTCGGACAGATGGAGAATGTGGCTTTTGAATGTGGAATATCATAGGAGATGGCCTTTTGTCTCGAAACGTGCCATCAGGTCTGATTGGAAAATACACTGAATTGAATTTCTAACCCTGTTGAGTTTAATGGTTAATATGGATGTCCACTCATTTCCACAGCTTCCTTTTCTGAATGATTTTCTATCACTCAGAGCATTCAAGACAGTGTTTATGGGTTCGTGGGAAAGATTTACTTGTGTCTGGAAACATAATGGTACACAACAATCGGTGTGAGATAATATAGCTGATGAAAACATCTCCGCAGCGAGAGCTGTGAGCAGTCATCAGGACAGTACTCACAGCATTTCCTCTGTTATTCAGACATTTTACGACTTCCTCTCTTAATGGCCTTTTCATCATAGCGCCAGCTCATTGGTCTGTGAAAGTCATATGATGGAATCATCAAGCTTCTCATGAATCAACACTGGAGACAGATGAAAGCTGTGCCGATATGCGTCATTAGAAATTTGGTTTCCATGTTATTTTCCACATGCATTCATTCACATAATGCATGTAAAACATGCAACAGCATGCATAAACATGATCAGGTTTCCGTCTCATTGTGCGATTGATAAAATAAGTTGCTGAGACAGTGCTGTCAATATTCTTGTTAACTGTTGTGCTATGAATCTGCTTTTTCCACCAGCCTGAACCTCCGTCAACAAACAAGTGGCAACTAGATAAGTGGCTGAACAAAGTTAATCCTCACAATAAAGCACTAATTAACACCCAGTCAGATAGTCATGGGCTTAACAGTTCTCAACCTGATGAAAGCCAAACCTCAGACACCCAGAGCTCCAGCAAGAGCAAGCCCAGCACAGCACTGGCACCAGCAGACACAAAGGAGAGAACGTTGCTCAGTCCTATCCGAGAGAAAGCCAAACCCAAGACCGGTCAGAAGGCTCCAGACAGCAAAAGCACCAAGGTGAAATCACCAGCCTCAGTGGAGCTTGCACCCCCCAGGAGAAGCACTGGAAAGAAGCAGCCCAAGAAGGTGGAGCGATCCTCCAGCAGTGAGGAGCACAACTGGCCAAGACCGGGAAACTCGAGTTCAACCCCGAAAGAGAAAGAGCCCCCACCTTTAGAACCGCCAAAACCTAGGGGGAAGGGCCCTGGGGTCAAGACGGCCCCAAGAAAGGAACCTCGGACCACCACGACAAACACCGCACCAACGAATATCACTCCAGTTCAGGATAAAAAGAAGCACCGAGGACCCAACAAGATCATCCCCAAGTCTAAGGAGTTCATCGAGACAGAGTCTTCTTCATCCGAGTGTCATTCGGACCCAGAGGAGCTCACTAAGGTTCAGCTTCCTTGTCCCGGTCCCAACACCTTAAGCCTGAAATCCAAGGATTGCAACAGCAATATCCTGAGTGTTAGCAGCCTTACCAGCACAAGCAGCACCTCTATTCCTGATCCAGGTGCTTCGGATCTCCTGGAAGAGCCCCTCTTTTCTCCTATCCCCATTGTACAAAATGAACTTTTGTCACCACTAAGAGATTTTGAGGACATCAAGTCTCTTTGGGTTAAGATTGAACTCAGCTTCCTATCACGGATCCCAGGGCAAGACCCACCGGAGCCTCCCCCAACCAAGGCCGAGTGTCGGGAGGTCAGTGTCAAGCACAGACGGCAACAGTCACCTGCCTCCATCCCTGCCGAAAAGAACCCTAGTAAATCCAAGAGGAAACACAAGGCAAGTTGTCAATTCTCTCACTCTTATTTCATGCACTATAATTATAATATCAAGGGCTGCAATTGCAAAATAATCATGTAATTATTATTTTAAGCAAGGAGCCATTTAACAGGTCCTTTTAGCGACATTCACTTTTTCCATGGAACAATTGCTTTAGAGTGCCTTGTTGAAGGACACAACCTTGATAGCTACAAGACCGCCCCTTGCCAAGTTTGAATTGTGCAATTCATTAGTAACCCAGATATTTAATAGCCAAATGTTTTATTGTTTTTATAATATAGTGCAGCATCTCATCCAACGTCAGTCATAGACCTTCCTGTCTACAGAAACATATTAAACATATTAGCACCTGTGGGTACAAATGGTGACAGCTTGCATCTCCAACCTTTTCACACCTAGTTCAGCTGAACCTACAAGCAATCTTGAGCCAAATAACAAGTGCATGTAAACACATGATCTCAGATCCAAAGGATATAAATAAGCACAAATGAAATTTGTTCATCAAAGAGTCACCTTAAAAAGTCCACAATGTCAGTACCTGGATTATTGAGGTCATTTGCAGGCAGTTCCCTATCGTGTTCACTTTAACTGAACTGGGTTTGGTACATAAGAAGTCTACAAATGTGAAAACCAAGGTTGCGAAGACTTCGATATGCACTGGCTGTACAAAAATAAATAAATAAATAAATTTAAAACGTTGCACACTCTGATGAAGTGGACTTCAACCCTGTTCCTGGATACTCACTGTCCTGCAGAGTTTATCTAGAAGCCTAATCAAACGTAACTAAAGCAAGATTGCTTGAAAATGCTCATTTGAAGCAGGTTGAAAATTTAATTTCAAAACAGGGGTTACCCAGGAGCAGGGTTGAAGACCTCTGGACTACCTTTAGCAGTTTTGTTTTGACTTTATGCAACATCACAACATTTGTTTCCATGAGGAGTTCAGTTCATGTTTGACCAAGATCAAGTATTGACATTCACTCCAGCACATCCTAAAGACTTTCAATGGGTTTAGGCTCAAGACTTCATGCAATTCTGGATTAAATTTTGGTCAGAAAGTGTATAATCACGTGTGCAGTACGATTTAAGATTTCAGTGCCATCCTGAAAAAACGGATTCTGCCTACTCTTTGACTATAAAAGATAGAGGACTACATTGAGATTTTTAGTCTCAATGTAGATGTTTTAACTCATCCTTAATCCTGCCAAGTTAAATAACACGATCAGTTCTGTATGGTTGTAATTAAGTTCCATCTCTCCATAGTCTGAGCACTGTGACGTGATGAGCGGAGGCAAGAAGCTTCGCATGGACAAAGACTCACTGCTGCTTCCTCCTTGTATCTCACCCATACACAACCACAAGGTCTCCAGCACAAAAGAGTGAGTATTCAGCTGCCTACATTATCAAGCACTCGTCTCAGGAGCATGACTAGTAACTAGTGACTAGTTACCAGTTTTTGTTTCCCAATGCATAATATTTCCCTGCTGAAAAAAACAGCATATGCCGGTTAGGTATGTTTTGAAGCTGGGATGCTGGTTTAAGCTTGCCAGCATGTGACCAGCATGAACCAGCAAAAGGACCAGCTTAAACCAGCATCCCAGTTTTAATGGCTAGAGTTAATGGCTATATAATAGATAACATATAATAGTTAATGATATATAATAGATTCTTGCTGGATTTTGTTCAGTAACTCTGAACTGAAAACGTTTAGAATTATTTCAGATCAACACTGAAAAAACTTCCACATAGAGAGCCCACAATGCTTGTTTTATCTTTAACATATGCTGCCAGTGCCCCCTGATGCTTTTGCCAAATATGCACGAAAACACTTGAGGTTTGCTAACTCAGCTTAGTGGCTCACCCTGTGTTATGTCCTCTGAGAGAATGCTGGGATACGCAGGAGGAGCAGCAGGTCACCCTTTTGAGCCGCCTGCCTGCGCTGTCCCACTGCATTACAGTAATTTAACACTGACACCAGCACAACGGCTACCGCTAATTTTAGATATTTAATTAGTGTCAGGCCAGGCAAGAGCCCATCAAAGACGCACGCATGACAGGGGTCATATGCTCGTCCTGTCCGCCTGAGTGCCCAGAACACTGCGACACGACTAACACCAACGAATCTTCATGAGAGCATCAGCAGCGCTACGTTAAATTATTAGCCGCCACTAACGACCATTACTGGAAGTGTTTAGCACCTCGGGCTATTTACTGTTATCACCTGCTCGGTGTGTTTTAAATCAGCTTGTTCACCCTTTTAATTGAATTAGAAAAGTAAAGAAGGCTTTTTATTTAGTGTTGTTAACTGATGAGACTCATGTTTTATGGCGTATTTTCAGCCTAATAAACCAAAGGCAAAAAAATATGCTGCTGTCTAGGACATACTGTCTCGGCGGAGCTACTTTATTTAGCGCCTAGGCTAAGTTTAGACACGTAAGCGCTTATGCAAATGAATTTAGTCAAGTTTCTATTATATCAGAGCACATGCAGGTGCCGGCACCTCCACTCACATCTGATCCTGTGTCTCATGTTGTTCTAGAAAAAGAATGAAAGCAAGCCATAAAACCATTTGATCTAAAATGGCCCTACTGCCCTGAAGGGTGAAAATAATAAAGGAGAGAGCAGAATATAGTAACATATTTTCAACAAAATTACACCCTGTTTAAAACAATATACTGTATGTCAGCGGTAGCTCCTTTGAATTGCAGAAGGAAGCTTTACTCTTTAATTAGGGTTTAGTGTTGTGATGTGATGCAACATTTGAGAGCCTTCAGAAGAGCCCAGGAAACGCGCTAATGTACAGAATCAAATCATGCCTGTTGTTTTTTCCACGCTGAATTTAACAGCTTGGACCGGTAGAAGACTCCGTGACAAATGAAAGAGGAAAAAAAGAATAAATACCATTTAATAATAAATGCAATTTTAAAAGAATGTCATTTAGTTTTTTTTTTTTTGTATAAATGTAATTTTGTTTTGATTCTTTAATGCTTATGTTGCTACAAACTATTGATTAAATGATTTCCCTATACAGCTTCAATATGTCAAACTATTAATTGTGATTAATCACATCCAAAATAAAAGTTTTAGTTTACATAATATATGTGTTTGTACTCTGCATATTTAGTATGCGTTTATAAATACACACCTATGCAGTATATATTATTGCATTTATATGTATATCTTTTTATTCATGATATTTATATTAGGCATAAATCTATTTAATATGTCAGCGTAACATATTTTTCTTAAATATATACATAATAATAAATATGAACAGTACGCTTACATATGTTATGTGAACAAAATCTCTGATGCAATTAATCATGATTAATAATTTGACAGCACTTGTATTTGTATATATATATATATATATATATATATACTTTTGCATATGATCTTTTTTGACATTTTATTTCTTGTTTAAATGACTGTTTTTCCCCTATTTTCAGATAATATTTACTTATCATCTGACTTGTTCTAGAAACAGTCTGTCAATGTGATTTATTTCCCCCTGCTCATTAAAATCCGGTCTTAATCTACATTTCCACAGTAAGGCCTTAAGCACAAATGCAATACTTTGGCACATGTGTAATATGTAGTCTCATCAGTTTACATTCACATAAGGTATGTCCGACCGTGTTTACATTAAGACACGGAGTATCCCTCATTAGTGTTTAAACCAACACCAAATATGACTCTACCTGTCTTTGTTTTAATACATATCGTAAACACCTGCCTGCACTCTTGAAGTCTTGAAGTGTCTTGCACATACAGAGACTTTTGACATGTTTTATTGTCTGTTTTCTGCCAAGTTCTTTAAAGAAGCAGCCTCGCAAGCGGGAGGATAAGCTGTTACCGCCGCTGCTGTCGCCTCTGTCCGATGAGCCGGTGGGCCGCCCACGGAGGAGCAGTGAATGCAGCTCGCTCAGTCAGGAGGGAAACACCTCCACCGTCCCCAACACCCTGCCCTCCACCCGCACAATACCTGCCTCCACCTCCTCCTCCTCCTCCTCCTCATCATCATCATCATCACACAAACACCGCAAAGGAGAGAACAAATCCTTCTCCCATTCCAAGACCAGCTCTGTAAGTCACAGACAGATTTATAGATGGATAGATGGTTATTCTTTGCTTGAGGTCTTCACCACATTTCCTGTGTTTTTGCTAAACTAATTACCTTCTTGGAAGGGTTTCAAAATAGAGAAGAGAATGGCTCCCATGTGCCGATCGTCCAAAATCAATCCAGCTAAATGGTCCTAAAAATGAAAACACTGAGTTAGATGCTGAACAGACTGAGAGTGAATAGATCCTTTATGTATTATTCAAGCTGTTAAAGGCTAATTATCATTTTAATGTTCTCTTGCTGTTCTAGGAGGAAGACAGTCACAGCAAGCCTTCCGGCGGTTTTCACGGCAATGGCCAGTCGGAGCCAGACCTCTGGTCAAACACTTCGGCCCTGTCCATGGATCACATGGAGCCCAGGAGACCCAAACTCACGTTTAATAACACGTATGTAACAGTAGCGGTGTGATAGCATTCACACAAACAGTCGTATATTAGCTCTACATGTTTCAGGTTCATGTTAATGCACACAGTGGCATCTGTGTGAAGAACAAACAGATCTTAATCGCACTTCATATCGTTACAGAGTTCACAATGCAGATTACTACATGCAGGAAGCCAAGAAGTTGAAGCACAAGGCAGATGCTTTGGTAAGCCTGTTCATAACGCGTATATGTGCCAGAACAAAACCCATAATGGCTATGGAATCACAGGAAACTAAAACTAAAGCCATAAGAAAGTATGTTCAGAGAAACTAAATATGTACTGTGTAAAAAATACATTATTTTTATTTCATCTAGCTGTCAAGGCTATATTTCTCTTGATGTGCTGAAAAACAAAAAAAATGACGCATGTATAAAATAAACATAAAAAAGAACGAAAAAATAGCACAACAAAAATACTAAAACTTTTTCAAATTAAAATGAAACTGGGAAATGAATAATGGGAAATAAAAAAAGATGATAGTATTTTGATATGATATGAACTGTATGAAATAAAAGACTAAAGTGTTTTTATTTTATGTGGTTTTAGTGTCTAAAATACAAACACATGCATGTATATATTTAATGAAAATATGTAATGTTTATATATTAAATATATTTAGATATAATATAAAAATATAAGAAAATAAATATATAAATGCATTTACATGTAAATACTTTTTTTAATATATACTGTACGTGTGTGTTTTAATATAAACATAATAAATAAACACAGCCTAAACACATATATTTAGACTTTATATATAAAGTCTTATATATAAAGACTTTTATTTCGGATGTGATTAATCATGATTAATCATTTGGAGCACTAATATATATATATATATATATATATATATAATTTGTTTAAATTATTCACATATTAAAATAAACCTTTCTAAGCAGTAACAATTTGACTGACTATGGTATAAAACCGATTTGATCATAAATTGATCTGATCATTCTCATTGTTATTAGTGATTATTATGACTTTTGCAGAATTAGCATGATTAATAGAAACCTGGAAATATCAGAGGATTTTAAAACCTGAAAAGTAACGGAAAAAATATATATAATAAAAATCATTATTATTATATCACTCCAGTAGAAGTACCATTGTTTTGATGTTGTTAAAATATAATAATAATGATTTAGAAATTCAAGGAATAAAATTTCTAAAGTTCTATAGTTGATAATTCATTGATCAGGGGTGCGTTTCCCGAACAACGATGTAACTCGCTGATAAACCACCATAGTACCATGCATTGTTTTGGAAAGGAACTAGCTACACACGACTGTTTCCCGAACACGGTCGCATCTCCGTCGTTTGAACCACGTTATTTCAACAACATAGGGCCATTGTTAATGACGTCACACGCATGTGGTGAAGATATACCTTCTGCTATTAAACTGATTAGAGATCTCCAAG
>JAUMHI010000012.1:776359-808693 GCA_032359435.1 Enteromius unitaeniatus
TCAGGAACTGCACACTTAATATAAAGTGTAACATTCTGGACACCAACCACTATTTATAAGTAAAGCTTAATTTACTGTCCGCCGCTGTGTAACATCAGAGTAACTACATGCTAAATCCAGAGCAATTGTCTATTTAATATAAAGTCTAACACTTTATTTACCAAAAAGTGCTGTTAGTCCTGTTACACATTTGTACATTCATTACCAAAAAGTGTTGTTAGCAATGTCCTGTTACACATTTGTACTTATTTGTACATCTGTCCTTACAGAAATATTACAGCTGTAGATACTATGTACCGGTGTGTACTTACACTGTGGTTATATACTACATACACATCTAGTTACTATGTATGTACACAGGTACTAGGGACACTAATACTTACAAGTAAAGTGGGACCAAATTCCCTAATATCAGAATCAGAATCTTTTTCACTTGTCAAAAAAAAACAATCAAAGTATCAAACTATCATGTATATATTTTTTACATTTGCTTAACTGCTTATTAACCCTTTCCACACCTGTATATTTTAAGTTGCCAGGCACTGTCAGCGTATTTGCTGATTTACACAAACATTTTGTGGCCCCCAGAATCATTTTTGTCTGACTATCTGAACATGCAATACACCAAAATAAAGATCAGACCTTCTACTTTCAAATTTAATTAAAGTTTAATTAAAAAAAGCAACATTTTGAGCAAAAAGCTGAGAAAATCTGGATCATACTCAGTAATATAAAAGCAAATATAAAGTAGATTGCACAGACTTCCTGAACTGACATTTTACGTGGCACCATTAGGCATTTCTCAATTTCATGCGGATATTGTTTGGGATTGCATTATTTTTCATATGCACATGCTTACATATGTCTTCCTAGTCTGTGTATTTGAATGACACGTTCTAGACTCATTCAGGAGATGTGTAATAGCGCCCCCTAGCACAAAACAGAAAATCACATGTTTGGCAGGGAAAGAGTTAATATTTGGCAAAAAGAAATAATAAGAAAATAGCTCACAATATGACACAAAGAACCCTTTATCTCAACATTTGAATCTCGTTAACTGATGCTGCTAGCTAAACCATGACAGAAGCTGGACATCTTTGGTTGACTCTAATAGCCGCTCTAGTACCTCAAGTGGCGTTTCTGAGAAAACACACACTAGCTGTTCAATTATGAATTGCACTCTGACAGCTTTCAAAATACGACACATGAATCAGAAAAGTTCATGTTCTTGCCTAGAGTGTATTTCAGGCCTTGCCTCTGCGAGATTGAGATACACAGAAATTAGAGGACAGATAAATGAGCTGTTAACACCGCATTCATCTCGAACGCATAGATTCACCCCATCTGGAGATTCACACGTGTCCATTTAAAATCGTGCTGAGGCTGTTGTGATGACTGTAAGGGACGGGTACGGTAGTCATCTATTCTCTCAGACATCAGCGTCTTTCTATTTTACTGTGGCACCGTGACAGCTGGCGTCAGCGTGAGCAGTACGATAGGCTCGTTGGCTTTGCTCCAAAGCGGCGCTCTCCAAGACAGACTTCACGTCTTGTGTTGAAAGCGTCAATGGCTGATGGGAGACTTCCCTGTGCAATTAACTTATACATATGCACATAAGACAGATTGATATCTTCTGAAGGTGGTATCAGAGAATCTTAAAGATTTCTTTCCAATATGTACCATAATGACTGTGTTGTATATGACAGCTACTTTAACCGTTCGGTGTTTGTTCAATCTTGCATGTTAATGCAGAGAGGTAGAGGTAGAACTGAGAGACATCAGCGTATTTCACGAGCACTATGAAGAATCGATGTGTTTTGTCCAGTTTTTGGTTTTTTTTTTGTGGGGGGGATGGGGGGGTTGATTCCAGCCTCTTTAGGGCTGGCTCGATAACGTTTAACATTAAGTTGTTATCTATAGAGAGTTTAATAATGCTTGTACTTTGTTACATTACATTTTTCTATCTCCGGAGACACTCCCAAACAAGCAAAGGTCAGAATTTTGCGGCCTAAATAATTGCAGCATGTGATCCAATCACAAACCTTTTTTAATCAAATGTTAATTTTCCATGCATAAACTCTTTACTGATGAATTTAATGTTAAATATCATGTGGAACTGTTGATACAAACTGTTTCTTCTTGCTGGTCTGTTCATAAATGTAGGTATTTGAGAATGTGTGTGTGTGTGTGTGTGTGTGTGTGAGGGGAGCAGATTTTCATTGGCAGGGTGTGTTCGTTGTATTGTAAAGCTTCATATATCTCAGTCTATCACGTGAATTTCAGAATGTGAGCGAAAGACGGGATGTATGCGTGAAATAGACATTTCACTAAGATTATTCAAAAGTGCCTGCGTATCCAATGGAAATTTATTAGAGTCTATATTTAAGGATGACAATGGATCTGAATGATTTTCCATACCATATTGGTATATCCAATTTTTCTGTTTTCATAACATGATTATTTATTTATTTTCTTTGTAAAAATGGTGGTTGTGATACCTGTTTTTCGCTTTAATGTTACATTTTTAGATTTTCATTTTCTGCTCTGATGATGATAGAAAATGACTTAAAAGTGAATGACGTCCAAGTGCATTTGAATTCTTTACATATTGTACAGTTGAATATACGTCGTATATGTTTCTCATTACCTCCTTCGCGGATGTTTCCTGGGCAATTTCACATAACGTAGCGAGAAATGCTCACTGTCCAATAGTGGTTTATAGTGCGATACTCACTGTAGCACACCAATAGCAATACATCAGGATAAGGTATACAAAACAATTCAATTGATTACGGAGCAAAAGTAAGTCATGGCAAGTTTTTATTGGAAACTTTCATTTACTTTATGCCTTCTTTTGATGCAAGGCAAAAGTGTCATTATGCAAATAGTAAAACCCTCCTACCCATGAACAATATTAGCAGCTGTTTTCTTACTTGTATAAAGTGGGTTTCTAAAGTGTGTGTGGTTTCTGTCGCATCTGTTGCTGTTCTTGTTTGAGTTATCTGGCCCTCTGGCAGTTCATCAGAAACCAGCAGCACTGACTCACTCTAGCAGTGAAGTAAACAACCTGCTCTGCCTATTAGATGCACCTCTAATGCCCCCAGTATGTCTTTCAATGAAAACAACAGTTGTGTTCTTTCTGAAGCTTTTTGCTTTTGCTTGCTTTATATACTCTTCCTGAATTAGGAATAAAGCAAGTGGGGAAATAATTTGGTTCAATACGCAGCAAGTACTTGTTCAGGCTTGTTTTTTTATTTATTTTTCCAGAAAATTGTATTTTTGCTTTATTACATTGTAACAAATTAGTTATTACAGTGTAATAATGAGAAAAATCCCACAGATGTTTCAAGGATTTTATATCTCTTTTCAGTGTGATTAATAGTATTACCGATATGACAGTTTAAAGAGATATAGTGCACTTCTTGTTTGAATATTAAATTATAATGATTAATATTTAAAGTCTTAACTTTAAATAAGGGCATTGAAAAAATACTGAAATCATATCAATGCTGATACACAAAACATGCTTTTGCAAGAGATTTAATATATATGATGTTGCTTTTATTGACCTTGGTAATATTTCATTTATTTTAGAACCTCAAGGTTCTCAAGGATCTGAGAAACTTATTGACTATATGTGACCCTGTACAATTTTTTTTTTTATGGTTTGTTATGATAGGACACTATTTGGCTGAGATACAACTATCTGTAACCTGCAATCTGAGACTGCAAAAAATAATCGTATAATAATTCGTATAAAAAATAATTCGTAATATTGAGAAAATCACATTTAGAGCGATCCAAATAAAGGAATAGGAAGTTCAATAAGAAGTTTACCAAACATCTTCATAGAGTGTGATCTTTATATAATATCCTATTATTTTATTTTTATTTTTTTCCATAGAAAAAGATATTTTTGAGGATTTTGGCCATTGCTACAAATGCACCTGTGCTACTCAAGAATGGTTTTGTTGGTCCAGGGTCACATATCAGTTAAAAAGGGCCACAAATACAAATGTGCTGATTGATTTGATCATTTAGCGTTAACATTTGCTGCCGAACCATTCAGACCTCTGCTTTATAACGAAGCTTAAAGGTGTTTACTCTTTAAATAATGACGATGTATTAGCAATTGCCCTGTGTCTTTCTAAAGGTAGCATGAGGTTGCTTTGATTCCTTGTACCTCTGAATGAGCTCTCCAACGATGAAAAAGCCTATCAGGAAGAACAATCGCCAATTACAGCAGGCTCAGCTGGAGGCTTTCTATTTGCTCTGCAAATTAAACATGTAAATAGCTCTTCGTTACCGTAAAACACCACATCATGTCGTCAATTAAAGATCTTCCAATTCCCATGCTGATTAACAGGCGACATGTATCATGGTACGTTTGAAGCACTGACGGTGGCGCTTATAAAGAAAAAAAAGAAACATCCAAAAGCCTTTATTTGTATTAAACTTGAGCACTTCTCTAATTAAAACATGAATATTAAGTTTACTAATTCCATTGATTGCCTATGGACCATAAAAATGTCATTGTATTTATACGAACGTGTTACAAAGTCAGTTTCTAACTTCATCAGAGGTTTCTTTTTTAAATACCTTGTTGCAAATGCCTTGTTATACTAATGTAAACTGTAGAGAATCAAAGAACAGTTATTTACAGTCTTGTTCTGTCCGTTTGTCTCTCTCTGTACAGTATAAGGTTGTGCGCCATGATTTGTCTTCTTGAGATTGTAATAACATCGAGGTGTGGCATTCGACCCTGAAACCCATCCACAGCTTTGAATCTATGAAGATAAGCAACATCTCTCATTGCTTCCATGTCATTTGAGACTACCTTTCTGCTACGTTCTACATTTTCAGTTAAATCATCAACTGGAGAATCTTATTGAATCAGAGTGTACAAATGGGTAACACTACAATGGGTTTCTCACAGAAGAAAGGCATTTACACAACAAGGCAATACTTACTTAGGGTGGATGGTTAGAAGCCATTGAAGTAACCAAATTGAATGAAATGAAAGGCAATGTATCTGAGTCTATCAGTGGCATAGAAAGATGTACATGCCAGAGCTTGTCTGGGTCGCTACTGGCAAAATCTAAAACTGAAATTGGAGCAATGTCCCAAAGAGCAGTTAATCTCGATTGAGCCTTATGGGAAATGGTAGCATTTCCTTTCCTAGTGGTTTCAGAAATGCAGCCATCATACTGTTATTTAAGGAAAGTTTCAAGGTTTCATTTCGATAAAATATGCAAACTGATTTATGTGGAGAAAAAAAAAAAAAAAAAACCTTAACGGCAAAGAAAAACACGTTTCTTACGAGTTTTAATGCAGCATGACTCTTTCTACCAAGTAACTGTCATAATCAAAGTTGCGTTTAATTATTACTCGGTTTCAAAGACGTCAGTATTGTTATATGTTGTAGACATATTTAAACCTATCAAAAAGCAGTTCTGTGAAACTTGCG
Organism: Enteromius unitaeniatus; assembly: GCA_032359435.1. Classification (NCBI taxonomy): domain Eukaryota; kingdom Metazoa; phylum Chordata; class Actinopteri; order Cypriniformes; family Cyprinidae; genus Enteromius; species Enteromius unitaeniatus. Next base: position 781,827 of record JAUMHI010000012.1, read on the forward strand.
CTTTATAGAAATGCCTCAATGCTACCTATTGCCTAAAAGTATGTTGGTTTGACGTCATGAAAGAGCAGGATTTCTACTTCAAGTAAAGGGCCTTTATCTTACAAAGGTACTGGCTGTTGGCAAAGTTGTACACATTACTTGCAATGGCAGAAGATTTCAATGTTCTGGCATGCTGTAGAATTTAGGTTTTTGTTTTGTTCCTTTTTTTGTACAGAGCAGGTAACCTGCAGTGCTTTGAATTTATACATTGTATAGTTGTACGAATTCATTTTAAAATGCGTTATGTATCAAAAACCTTCCTGCCTGGTTAGCTTTGTATTTCCGATGTGTTGCACAAGTCCAACGACTTTTTTTTTTCTTCTTTTTTTTTTCTCTCTTTTTTTTTTGGCTATTGTATGTTTATTTTATAATAAAACTGTCAAACGTAATGAACAAACCTGAGATGTAGTTATGTTGTTTTTAAATGTTTAATGTCTGTATAAAAAATGATGAATAAAAATGGTATGAGCCAAATTCAAAAAAAAAAAAAAAAAAAGTTTTGAAGAATTTCTGACCGAACATGACTGAATTTGAGTCGTAAATGTCACAGAAACCTTCTCAGCTCAAGCGAGACACGCATCCGCAAAGCATCATTGTAAGGGGAAAAAAACTGGTAATTGCGAGATGAATTGCATGGAAATTCATTTTAAATGTTGCATCTGGGCATCTTCTTCATCTTGCACCGTATGAGACGTATTGGATATGACAACTGACCACATTAACCTTAAACCACCCCAGTAAACAGAAAAATGTTTTCCAGGACAGACCCAGCGAACTGAAAAATAGACCATGATGCAATGGGTTTTGTTGGCATTCACCAAATGCAGGAGGAGAACATTTGAGTTTATTGCATGTATTTCCCTCATAAACTAAATTCAAAAGATCATATATACATGACATATTTTAATTTAAATCAGACCGCCTTTAATAGACCTCATAACAGCATTCTGCTTGAATATAATACACTCTTATTTATTCATCACTGGGAAAATTTGCATGCTCAGACATGTCTTATTAATTTATGAGCCTCTTCGTGTGCGGGGAAGCACTACCATTCTGTAATTTGAGCCATAAGATAATACACCTGTAATATAATAATGTGCCTAATAAAATACACCTTGATTTCATATTTTTAGCCATGGGTTCCTCTCATTAAATAATGCTCCAAATGATGTGTCAAAAAGACTTTTATTTACTTATATGAGCTTTTCATTTCTTCCTGGCACTGAGCCATCTCCTTGACAGTTAAGATTTATTGATTTAATTGCCTAAGGTAACCATGCAATAAAATCATTGCAAAGATAAATTTCCATGGCGCTGTGCACAATCAAGGTAATTTTTCAGACACTAGGGTACATGTCTTCAGGTTACAGGTGTGAATTTATAAGTCAGAGTAGCTTATTACCAAGGGACAGTTTTAGCGGTGAAAGGTGTAATAGTTTCCTGAGTGGAGCATTTGCTAATTGACAAGGTAAATTCATAACAGGACCATAAACTGATTGTGTTTCTCTTTAGGATTCAGAAATGTGCTCGTTCTGTCATTTTTGAGCTCCTTCAGTTTGTTACTTCTACTGTTTAAAAGCAAATTAGTCCGTTTGAGACATACTCTGTGTCATTGACTTCAGTGCTTTTGTTATATTTGGGATCTGACAGATAAAAGTATGGATCACCCTAGAATGATAATTCTTTCCTCATTTACTCATGTCGTTCCACAGCTGTATGAGTTTCTTCTGTGGAGCGTGAAAGATGCTTAGATGCATGTCTGAGCTGCTGTCTTTCCTAAAATGACAGTGGATGGGGACCAGGTTCAAAAAGAGAAAAAAAAATCAACATTTCATTTAATCATTACATTCATGCTTTTATTTAAAGTGGCATACAGCTGAGGGTGACACTTTTTTACGGATATATCTATTGGTTGCTATTAGCATGCATATTACTACATACTACATATCACTTATATCAATTAACAATTTAGAAAAAAACAAATATATGTATATATAAAGACAGAAAGAGAGAGTTTATATCTCAATTTTTTTCTCAGAATTAAGACATAAACTTACAGTTATGACTTTTTTCTTAGAAAAAAAAGTGTCTATTTTGTGATTATGAACTCGCAATTTTAAGAAAAAAGATAATACAGTATATAATATCCCATAATAAATGCCACAATTACATGAAGGGTGCTCAGTTGCTCCTACATATATGTAGTAATGCCATTATTTTTACCCAATACATCTTTTAATTATGACGATAAAAGAAAAAAATTATTGTGTCTGCATATTGACGCTAAGAGTTTCCTATTTAAAATAACGGAGGACCCTTCACGTCAAAAAGTGACTAAAAAGGAGTACCTTGAGCTTCAAAAAGTGACGCAAAAGGGTCTTGACCAAGTGGAGTTGGAGTGAGACTGTGTAGCGTAAATCCATGTGTTTAGTTCATAATAACTTGCACTTAAGTTTATAATTAAACTCTAACAAGGACACCTTAAAATGAAGTGTAACTGTATTTAACGTATGTTGATAGCATTTGTAATAGTGTGAGCGTTAAAAAATTCAATAATATGATCCGATGAAATCAGTGAAGCATTGATGTGAAAATAAGAGGTTATATTTAAATTTACTGTTTACTTTGGTCTTTGAGATCCCAACTATCAGGATTAAATGATGCACAACATCAGGGTTAAATGATTTAAACTAACCCGAAAGCTAAGAATAGATTGTATCCTTAAGGGGTCAGTGAATTTCCACTTTTATTTCTGTTTTACACCTATCAGAGCAGATTTTTTTTTGCTTAACCATCTTGAGTGCAGCAGGTGTAACAAGTCAATCCCAATTATGTCACTTCATTGCCCAAAGGATCAGATAACAATATAGACCAGGTAACTGTCAACACAATTTCACACGTCAGAATTGTGTTGTTGCAGTGTTAAAGATTTTGTGATTTTCTGTAGCACACAAACACCTTTAGCCATCCTCTCAAACGTGTGATACCTGGAGAAAAACATTGTGCTAAAGGAATGAGTGCGCTCCTTTACATCTCTTTCCCAGGAGAAAGTCTTTTTCTTTGTTTGATTCCCTAAATAAGATTCAGGCTGCTTGAGCACCATTTATTTTAAATTAGATCTTGCTCATTACCAATATCTGATTGTGAATGTTTACTTTCTAAATTAGTTTGACTTTTTATATAAATGGGTTGCTATAAAATCCATAAAAAAAAAAAAAAAACAATTATAACAACTGCCTGAGCGCTGAACTCCTACATGATTAGACTTTTTATCTCTTGAAGTCATTTTTATTTGACAGTCAACATATTTAGCAGACATTTTTAGAAATACTATCCACAATTATGCAATTATACGATTTTTCTTCCTTCGCGTTCTTCTGCTCAGCAGTATTGACTTAAGTGTGTTAGCTGCTTAATTAAATGATTCTTGATTAAAGCCAGAGCCTGGTGAGAACAGCACATCACATTTCACTGCTTTATAATTGGCTGCTTGTTACATACGCTCAGGCTGTGATGTGCGGAGGGCAAAATTTATTAGATTTCACTTGCATCTCTTAGTTGAGCAATTAGACAGAGTGTACATTTGCCAGACTTTATGAGTTAGACCAAAGGAAACCCTATCTCTCATTTTTATGTGTAATGCTTTGGAAGGTGTTGGCAGAGTTTATTCAACATATAAAGAGTGTAAACGTGCATGAATTCACATAAAGATTCTAATGTTTGCTCTAAAAGACTAATAAAGCATTGCATGGTTACCGCTTCAAGCAACCACATGATTAAATTGCCATCTAACAAGTATTGCTTAGTAAAATGACATAAAGCTACTCAAAAAAGTAAATAAATGAATAATGAAGTCACTTTCATGTTGTTGCAAAACTGTAAGAACAATAAGAATGTTCTGTTCTAATTCAGCACAGTCTCACGACCAATTCGTACGTATTTTACGATGTGGCAAATTCAAGCTAGTTCGTACAAATTCGTACAACGTCACGAATTTGTATGATTTGTGTAAAACTCCATGACGGGTAGGTGTAGGTAATTCATAGGAATTGGCAACTCATAAAATAATTATGATTTAGCAAAGATCATATGAATTCAATTGTGCGAATTTGTAAGAATCATCCACCTCGTAAAATATAAACAAATCGCCATGAGATCGGGCTCCCTAATTCAAACTTTGGTGTCCCACGGCAGAAAGAAAGTCATAAGGGTTTATAATATCACAAGGGTGATTAAAAGCATGAGCTATCCAAGTTTTTATATGTAATTATGTGTTTATATGACTGTTAAATTAAATATGACATCAGGTATTGGGCATAAATGCAACCATTTTCTGAATTAGAAAACTCATACGAAGCCACATATGTGACCAGCTTTCAAAACGTGGAAATTCTGCAACATAACATTTTGCAACTAATTGTGTGAAAATGAGCCTTTATTAATCAAAAACGTCCCTTTAAATCATACATTTGTGTGAAAAGGAATAAAAGTGGAAGTTTTGCATAGGTATGTATTTCCAGTGAGCCTAGTTTGCATAATGGGGGACCTATGGTTCTAATAGGCTAGATGCTGGTTCATTTATGTAGGTTTCGTGCTGTGAAAGGTCTGTTCTCATGCTTGCTGTCTGACATCACAGTTCAGGTTGCTCTTTACAGTCTGTCACGGACCGGAAAGCCTGGAAAATTTAAGAGCAATTTCAGGAGAGCAAGACAAATCTATGTCAGCTGCTCTAATATTATCACTAAAGTGTCCAATTAGGATCAGCAAAGCATAGCAGTCTGTTATGTAATGTTCAGCCAAAAATTAAAATTCTGTCGTTGATTACTCACCCTTATGTCGTTCCAAACCCTTCTTTCATCTTTGAAACACAATTTAAGCAGTTGTTGATGAAATCCAAGAGCTTTCTGCCCCTGCATAGACAGCAATGCAACTGACACATTCAAGGCCCAAAAAGGTAGTAAAGACATTGATAAAATAGTGACATCATTGGTTGAAGCATTTGTTTTTAAGCTACGAGCTGCGAATTTCTTACTCTTCACACATACCTTTTTCTAAAAGATGACAGATTGAAAGCGGTCTGCGATGGAAAATTAGGAAAACATTGATATACAGTAGTCTCCCATAATTAATGTGTAATTACAGTATCCCATGCTTGTTATTACTATGGTAATTAATTGTAAAAACATGGTGTGTGACATTCTAATTGAATATCCTTGTCCTGCAGTAATGCGATGGCATGGCCAGCAAGTATAAACAAGCAATCTTTTCAATTCTGATGGATCATTTCCGTCCAGTTGCTTGCCAGGAGTGAATCTGTATAGACACGTTTGGGTGAGGTGGGAGGAATCTTCCCCGTGTGTTAAGAGGAAGCGGTTCAACACGCTCGGGTTGACAGCACGTCTGTCATGATACAAACGGCCTCTGCCATACATCAAGCAGACTGCCTGACTTAAGGACGCGACTATCGTCTGGTTTTTATTACGCGCTGCACTTGACAAAGAACAGTATTCTCCCCTGGAATTCACGACCGCCTCGCTCCACAATATGTGTTGTGCTTCCCCAAGGTTATAATAAGAATTTATTCTCCCCCTCCCTCTGTTGGCAGATTGGAGGGAAGCCGATGATGTATGAGCCATCGCGTGTTATTTATTTGCCAAACTCTCCCAGATGTGGGGCTATCATTTATCTACTGACAAATCAAACCTTCCAAACAACCTCTGCTGTGACCCCAGCCGGAGCGGAGCAGCACACACACACACACACACACACACTGATACCTCTGCTGTGACCCGAGCCAGAGCACAGGCATCGGCTGGTCAAACACACACACACACACACGAGCGCGTGTCCCATGCTCAACAACAACATGCACAGCTTCAACCCTTTTTTAAGATTTATTAGAGACTGGATATAGCTGTAACATGTATCAATGTGTCAGTGTAGTTGTATTTATGATAACACTTTCTATGAAGCCTGTATTTATAATACATTATAAGGGTAATCTTAAGACATTATAATGAATGCATAATGCATTATAAAAAAACCTTGTAATATGTTGTGCCATCTCATGAATATTCATTTTAATGTGTTATAATATTTACCTATTTGTGGTTATTGCTTTTAAGAGTATGATCATTTATAACACACAATGAACATGATTCATCCACTTAAATTACAATGGATAGTAATAAGTCATTATCAAAGTATCATATCAAACCATTTTACTGATGTTACTTTACTTAAAGTAGACAAATACACTTATACTGTACACTTATAAGTATTAATAATAACAATACACTTTTTTCTCAAACAGCAATAAGATCGGATATCAGATCAGATGTTAATAAGTAACTGCAATTTTTTGATGCGTATACGTAAATATTATAATGTATTAATTGTTTTTAATGATTATTCGTCATGAGTTGTTATAATACATTATAAGGTTTTTAAATGCATTATGTATTTATTATAATGCCTTAAGTATACCCTTATAATGTATTATAAATACAGGCTTCATAGAAAGTGTTCCCAAATTTATTTCTGCACAGGAACATATCTTACAGTTGCTCAGGGTAAAAAACCACAGCTCGTTGAACACATGCATGTTGCCACACCATATAAAGTAAGTTGTCACAATGGAATGTAGCACATTTTATGACATCAAAATTACATAAAATTATAGGTTTTCCACAAAAATGTTCATAGTAAAACAATTACAGAAACACAAATATAAAATGATGCATATAAAACTATCAATCCAATGCTCTGACCCAATTAAATACATAAATTAAACAAACAAAAAAATAAATAAATGTGGCAATGTCCTCACATTATGAATATTTTTTGCACATCATAAACTTCAGAAGTAAATTTTAAGCATATTTTAAAGGGAATATGGAAGATTGTGTAAACATCAATAATGTACAGTGTATCACATATATTATGTATGGGAATATTAATGATGTAATGTTCAGACAATTAGTGGCAAGTTAAATTCAATTAAAAGAAAATTTATTTTAGTGTATGCTTATATTCGAATATGGTGCTGACTCTTAAACATTTATGATAAGCTAATGCTAAGTCTAATGAATCTTGCATTTAGATATTTTTTTAATTAAAAACTTTCAATGATATTGTGGTTTTAAAATACCTTCTGTATAATATCAAATAACACATTGCAGTTAATAATTATAATTAAAATTATGATGCAAAGTAAAAGTACTTGCATATTATACTATTGTTAATCAACAGATCAAAAAAAGATGACAAACGATTATTAAAACATAATAAACAATCATATGTAAAGAATTGCTCATGAAATTGCACTCTATGCTAGCCATTTTATTATTTTTCATTTATATGTATGTATATATATATATATACATATATTAACTGTTAAGATTTGAAGTGAGTCCACATTCAATAAAATTAAGCTCACATCGTTTTTTCAAATGACTGCAATTATACTAAATTAGCATATTTAGTATAATTACAATCGTTTGAGAATGTATGATTTTGAATCATAAAAGCCAAAATATAAATAAAATGGGCATTTGTGTAATTGCTTCAAAAATGTTATAATTACATTTTGTGAAAATGCATGCATCCCATAAACACACACACACACACACACCACAATAAGCATCTTCTAGAGAACGCTAACAGAAAACTAAAGAGATCCAAACACACTCATATGCACAAATTTTGTCGTACAACTTGCAAAAAAATACTGCTTTATAGATAATTTCAGAACACCATGTTCCTTAATTTTACACTGCGTTCAGGCACAACCAGCCACTCTGTGATTCTCTGCATTCATCTAACCATAGTTACAGTAAATTGCTGCTCCATATCGGCTTTGTCCCAGTCAGCATATCTTAACAGGACATTAGGGTTCTCCCTGATGGGGTCTCCAGTGACCTCCGGTGCCAGCAGCAGCAGCAGCTTTGTGCTGATGGGGCAGGAAGAGACGGCTAGTCTGAGGAACAAACTCCAGCCCTGAGGGGTGAGACGAGAGCCTGACGTCTGAGCGCTCTGAAGCAGAACCACACCGAACACTCTGAGCTCTGTCTCTTCTGGATCCGCTCTAATCGTTTTGCAATTCTAAGTAAGTAGACTGCATTCTTCAAGTATATTTCTGTCTCTGACTACAGGAACAGTAATGAAATGATCATATGCCTCCGTTATGCTTTGAATCTCTGATGAACGGCGTACTGTGATGATAAGCAGCACCCAGGCAGTGGAATAATGATCGATACGACTGTGCAGCGTGAAAGAACAAAATAATAAACAGCTTTTAAACTCAGTGGGCCAAACAGCAAGAGAGCACAATGGAAAGAGGAGAAGATGCATGTGCCTACACATGCCTGCAACAGAATGATTGATTTTTGATTATATAATTTGTCGTAAACAATAATGATATATCATAAAAGAAAAATGATTCTACAAGGTTCGAATAGGCCAGATGGTAATAGTCTAATAAAAGACTTTGAATAGTTCCAGTCCTGGCTTCTGATTGGTCTGTACAGCATTCCAGTCATTCTGCGTGAGATCTATGACTTGACACCTGTTTTCTGTATCACTGTGCATCATAATCTTTGTTCCATAACAAAAGGTAACACTTTTTTTAAGGTCTCATAATACAAACTAATTAGCTAATTAGGTACTTAGTAGTAGCCATTGTATCAATACAGTCTCACTCCAACTCGTCACATTTTGACGCTTGGTCAAGACCTTTTTCGTCACTTTTTGACGCTTAAGGTACCCCTTTTTCGTCACTATTCGACGTGAAAGGTCCTCCATAATTTTAAATAGGAAACCCTTAGCATCAATATGCAGACATCATTTTTTTGTTTTATCATCACAATTAAAAGATATATTGGGTAAAAACAATGGCATTATTGCATATATGTAGTGGTGTGATTTTTCAATGTAAACTGTGAGTTTTATTTCATTTTTATATTATGTACACATTTATAAGCACGTAACCCAACCCCTGCCCCTAAACCTACCATCTGTCAATAAAACACAAGTTATAGCAGACAGATACAACCACCGTCATCATTTATTTAAAAAATATTAATATCCAATTCCTTTGAGCCAAAACGATTGATTTTTGAGAGGAATAGATGCGATTGCTCTCTTTCTTCCGCGCAATTTCAAAAAATGCCGCTACAAGAATCCTTACGTCAACGTTGGTCGTGAAATGCCATTGGCTCTTGTGTGTCTCCTGATGTCATGCTATGGGACGGGAGTATGTTTTCTGAATGAGATGTGAGTGCATTAACAGAACGACTTGTTTGTAATGTATTTATTCTGCTTGTTTGTGATCAGTTCGTGCAATAAATACCTGTGATTGCATTTGCCTGTGTGTGTTTATATTGTGCAGAGGTGGGTAGATTGATTTTACCTGTGTATAAGGGCTAAAAAGCCATTGGAGCGTGTTTCCTGTAGGGTGAATGTGAGGATATGTGAGAAAGGAAGTGTGAGTGTAAGTGTAACACTGCCCTCCACTGCTTACTCCATGCTCTCAAACCAGCTGAGATTGGGAAACAACATCACCTTTACTCACTGATATCCCGAGCTGTGATATTAAAACCATGTCATAACTGTTCATTTATAAACAATTTGCTTTTTATTTGCAGTAGATCGTAAAAAATCAAACCCAGTTATGTTGCAAACTGTTGCTGTGCATTCTTTCGCTTTAGAACATGGCAATAGAACAAAGTTAAGTTCTTGAAGAATCGTCTCAGATGCCAGTGACAGGCAACAAGAACATTTCAAATGACTCCAAAAGGCCTGCGTCCAGCTGAACGAGTATCTGAGGTACATGGCATCAAGGTTTTTCTGTTGTTTTGTTAAAAGCAGGGGGGCGCATACAACTAACATAAATAGGTCTTGGCGTTCGTACTAGACTCTGAGTACTCTTGGATGAAATATTGGCTTTGCACTAAAAACACAAACAAAACGACTGTTGCGCTTGCAGCCAAACTCAATATATTTTTTTCTTTGTTGAATGCGAGTGCTACGATCAAATGTGACCCTGGAGTAGCTGCAGCTCACATCAGAAGCGAACAGCAGTTTTTCCTTTAATTTGTTGAAAGAGCGTGAAGCTCAAGGTCTTGTTTGTGCCACTGGAAAATACGCAGCGAAGGTCAGCGCCTGAGAATCTAGCGGAGAAGCTCAGAGATGATACTGAAGGATTTCACCTTAACGCCTCCTGAGAGCAGAGCGTGAAGCAATTACTACCAAATGTTGGAGCCATTGTTCTTACCAGCGATCTCTTACGTTGCGAAGCCCTGGAGACTCACTGCTGTGTGCGGCAGGTAGCCATAGCAACAAAACCTTCTACTTTATCTCTAAAAGTTTTAAGATAACACATCTGTTTTCCTGGATGGAAAACTTATAAATGAGGCCTGTCGAAAAAAGAAAAACAAAAAGAGAAGAAAAGCTGCCTGAGTTTCCATACAAGTTGGAGCACAAAATGCAAGTAATAGATTTCATCATGTTTGGCACAGAGACATATGACTAAAAACGTAAGATAGAAATAACATCAGGTCTACTGGAGCTCCCTTCACTTTCTATGACAGGAAAAATCGTATAATGGATATTGTTAGCTCAAGAATGTGATTGGCGTATAAATACACTGCGTCTGATTGATGTCTTATTAAGACACGTCCAACGTGGCTAATGCGCAAAATCTCAACTGGCAAAGTCTCTGAATATCACATTGCACTTTCACATCACTTCGTCTGGCCTGCGAGCACAGCTTTGAATCAGTGTCAGTATTTGTCAGGGGACAGTGAATGCCATTGTGGGGCAGTTATTCACCGGTAAGTGTCCCGCGGTGAATAACGTGTCCCGCCTCGGCTTTGCATCACTGTTCCAAACAATGGATGTGTTGGCTGTATTAAGCTGTCACTCACCGCATCCCTTGTTGAGCAAGACTGACACAATTATATCCCGTCCTTCGCAACCGAGAGCAACACAGTCAATATTTGGCTGGTGGAGAGCACGGTTTTGATTTGTGATTACTGTAATTCATATGCTGCAGGATCAAAGCAACTCAATGGGATGTTATCCACACAAAGACAGGGCATTTAACATCACTCAGGCTGATGGCTCACGCAGTGGAATTTGTGAACGGTGACGATATGTCTGCGTTCTGAAGCACATAATGGACTAAATGTGTGAGACAACTGATACCAGTAATTCATTATTTCTAAATCAATACACTTTTTACCAGTTCTTCACTTGCAGCCTACAGTGAACTCGTATCAAACTAGTGGTTCCATAAACTACCTTCTTAACCTGCAGTTTATCTAAAAACTGAATGGTTATTTATGATTTTAAGTTTTAAACCTGGATTTTTACAAAATTGGGTTTAAACAGGGTCATATGATGCGATTTCAAGTGTCACAAGCTATTAGCGCATAGATAAGATCCCTGAAGTTGCAAAGACTAGAGTCTCAAAACTAAAGAAATATTTTTTATGAAAGTTATCGTGTCCACACACTTCTAAAACAGCTTGTTTAAACACCCCCCCACTTTTCTACATCACAGAGTGGATTTATTTTCAAACACCGCCCAAATGTTTATGCAAAGAAAGAAGGCGGGACTATTATTCTCGCTGTAGTGTTGCTGGAAGCACTGTGTTTCATAGTGAAAGTGAAACTACTTTCTTTGTGCTTCCAAAAGAGAACACAACTAGAAATTACTGGTAAAGTTGTGTTTACAGCACTGTTCCAGAACAGTTCAACACAACTATTAGAGTGTACTCAGCGCATTTGCAGAGGACTGACTCCTAAAACCTGGAGATTGGCCTGCTGGCTGTGCACAGAGACTAGAAAGTAGAGCAATTCTACCTCTGCAAGAACAGTCTGGCGCTTCTGACTCACAACCTTTAAGTAAGTTACATTTTCTTATTGAAAGAAGCTGCTACTTACTATTCAAATGTGAGTTTTGAGCAGTGAAGGGTAGCGCTTGTTGCTTCTCCGATCATGAATGCAGACATGGTGTGATGTGTACGAGGCGTGATGCAACACGATGAGAAAAAAGTACTAAGTCATGACAATCAGTAATTATGTCTCCATTGGATCAACAAATGCCTCGTTTGTAATGTGTTATTGTTTTGGTGTCATAGTGCTGGGATGCAGCATTACGTTATTATAAGGGGTGTAACATGTCTGCCAAACGCTTGAAGTTTTCAGCCAATCACAACACACTGGATAGCCGACTCGAGAGGAAACAAATGTACAGTATGTGGAAAAGAATGTGTTTTTTGAAACTTTAACCACATACACACATTAAACACTGGTAAAAACATGATTTTTTAATTCAAATTATTAGTCAGTGTGTTATTTATGTATTACTGTCTTTGGAAGGGTTTTGTTTTTTTGAACATGTTAAAATGCACAAATCCATTTTTATTTCTTATTTACATGTAATACACGAATTATTGTTGGTCACATGACATGCAAACAAAGAAATAAAAAGTAGTTGTTATTTTTTTTTTATTATTATAATTAATAGGTAGGTTAAAAGTAATCAAAAAAGTAGTCTGGATGTATGTGACCCTGGAGCATAAAGCCAGTCATAAGTAGCACAGGTACAGTATATTTGTAGCAACAGCTAAAAATGCATTGTATGAGTCAAAATTACTGATTTTTTTTTTTTTATGTCAAACAATTTTATAATATTAAATAAAGATCTCATTCGATGACTATATTTTGTAAATTTCCTACTGTTAATATATCAAAACTTCCTTTTTGACTCAGAATATGCATTGCTAAGAACTTAATTTGAACAAGCCAATTTTCTCGATATATATATATATATATATTTATTTATTTGCAGCTGTCCTGTCCGTATAGACTATAGATCGCTTATTTATTCAGCTTTCAAATGTATACATCTGCAATTTTGGTCAGGTAATTTGTAATGAGTAATGGTGTCCAAATTCTTAAACATATATTTTATAGACCATATTGTTCACTATCATTAGTAAAAGGTCACAAACCATTAAGGTACAAGACAATAATGCTATACGCTAAGACAGATGTGTAAAGTGCAAAGTGTAAAGACATTCTATGTATGCATATGTTGTTCTAAAGCAGCTAAGAAAAATACAGCATAAAAAGGCTTATGCTAACTCTTCCAAGTAATGTGCCCTTGCATTTATATTTAAGCGTTTGGCAGACCCTGCTTACAGTGATCTGCAGCATGCAGTGTATATACACTATGTGTGTTCCCAAGGAAATAAAACCCACTACTTTGGCATGTGGGAAATGTTTATGAAGACATATATTAAACATGACAAAAACAAGAAGTTAACAGCAAAAAAGCCACAAAACTGACAACATTAAGATGTACAGTTTATGTCAAAGATATTTATGTGACTGCCCTAGATCTTCTCAGTGCATAATTACATCCGTTTCCGAACGAGCTTTGAAGACAAGTCAGTAATAATGAGTGCTGTCACTGGCTTCTCTTTAAAATACTGAGCTGTATATTTACTGATTGCCTTCAGAACTATAGTCTAGATTTACAGTCAGTGTTATTCAAATTATGTCCAAAGAGAACATTTTAGTATGAGTTAAATGTTGAGTGATTTCACAATCTTAACTTCAGCACAACAATATTGAGATTAATATCATGTACCTATTTTTTCTACAGTATGTCATACCGTGAATATGCGAACATGATTTCCATAATCAGAATAAGCTTCCAGTTTTGAGAAATTAGCTGGCATGTTTATATTTACAAAAGCATTAGAATTTGTTTACAAGCACGGAAATAATCTGACATTGATCAGAATTTGCTTATATTTTGATTATGTACATTGCTATGGGGACTAAAACCAGATTAAGCAAATATTCAGTTTAAGGTACAGGTTAATGTACACGTTCATGTCCAGGTCATTTAAAATGAACAAAATGAATAAAAATTTGTGTTCAAACCCCAATTCATGATGTTTATATATATATATATATATATATATATATAATTATAAATGGGCATCTATAAACTAGAATTCCATAATTGAGGCAGAAGTAAATTCATTGATTGGGAATGAAAACAATATCCATACTTTCTTTGTCACATAAATTTGCCAGGCTGACCAACAAAAAGCTGCTTATGACCAAAAGAAGGTTTATGTGTAGGCTGAGTTTCATAAATCACATTATTGACAACAAACAACAAGACTTTTTTTGTTTGCAATATTCCACCAAAAATTCACTTTTGTAATGCTGCTTTACAGTACATCATTCATCTTTTTGTGGTAATGTGAGCACACAGAAAGAGGATAGACTATGTACGTTCTTATGCACACAATCCTTCATTTCAAAACATGCACCAAGAAAGTATCTGAATGCAATCAGGAAATGATATTGCCTAGAAAGTGAAATCTAGCTACAAGAAAAAATTCTGCCAACTATTTCTTTATGACTTTTTATGATCTGACTAAACTATATATATATATGTGTTAATGTATGTACCATAATTGATTGATTGATTTAGGTTTCAAACATTTTGATATTTATTTATTTTATGCATGTTATATAATTTTTCTGTTTCAAGCATTTATTTATTAATTTATTTATGTTGCTATATATAAATTTTTTTCATTTCAAAGGTTTGTTTGTTTGTTTGAAGTAACATGGTCTGTTTATAACATGTTTATTTTAGTTTAACATTTTCTGTTTAGATATATTAATTCGATCCATGTTACTAACATTTTCATGTTTTAAACAGAGATGGCATATAAAGCCAACAAAAAAGTCTGCTGTATTTCAGATTAATTAAATTAATTAATCAAATATGCAATAATTAATTAAATATGCATAATTCAGTTTTCGGAATATGCAATAAATACAAAAAAACTAATATATCCCATATGTATAGGATATGGATGTTAATGATGTTAACATGGTCAGTGTGATATGAAAAAGAATCCATTTAAAATCTAAACATTATCACGAGTCTGCCAGTCCTTAAAGCATCTATTATGACAATCCATCTATTAAATATGACATGCATTAATCAACTATTTAACCCAGCTTTAAACAGCCTCTGAAGGAAGGAATATTAAACGTGCAACATAAACTTGAGTGCGAGCTGATGTCAGGCAACTGTTTTTCAGGGGGCTTAGAGACAGGGGGCTGTAATGGAAACAAATGAAGAGGTATAAGCATGGAGACAAATCCATATTTCTCTCCGTCTTGCTCCCTCTGGAACAGTGGCTCCCTTGATGTGTCTAATCAATCTTAGGCAAGCTGCCGACATCATCAGTGCCAATCCAGCCTGTGACAAAATTGCCGTGCCATTCACGATTAGCTGCATGCAAACAGTAGCTCTCATGTAGGTCAGCGGCTCTTCTGTGCATTACGTGCATTCGTTCACACAACCTCTTTTGTTCTTATTAAATACACACAAAACCTTAAGTTCACACTTTCTGCTCCGAGCATTAGACGTTATAACCAGCTCCAGACAAGCATGTCATTAAATCTGCACTTTAAAGTGCTTGACAAACGCAGCGCAGTAACCGAGCTCCACAGTCTTTTCAAATTAAAATTGCTCATAACAATTTTTTCTTTTTTTTTTTTCTCCAAAGGAATTATGGTGAACTGATAAATACAGTGATTAAAGACACCTTAGGAACCCTTAAAGTCAATTAAGGTTAGAACACCAATCAAGTGTAGAGAAAGCACACTGTTTTAAATTAGAGACTGTTAATTTGCCTCCTTCACCTCGAAACAATAAAAACACGAGGCTGTGCACTTTTAGTAAAAGAGGAAAGCTTTCTCTTGTGTTGCTATGGCAACACAGACAATCTCTGTCCTCTAGTTCAGTGAGACTGAGGCTGAAGTCAATATTCACAACCTCAGCTGAAGCAGTCAGACCTCGCTCTATCTGTTTTATCACTTCCTTCAGACGCTTTCAGAATAACTGGAAATGATGGAGCTACAAAACCTACAGCTTCAAATGATTTAACAGAAAGTGTCTTACAGTCAGTCTAGTTATTTTTTCAGATTTGCTCTCTTCCTTGTACAACCTCTCATGAAACGTCCCATTGCAGCATTATATATAAATTAAGTTATATAATATATTGTATTTGTGATAGGTGTTATTTCAGTGCAATTGAGAAACTGTCATACTTTATATATGTTTTGAATATTTTCCCTTTTTAAATGTTGCATTTGGACTAATTTAGTAGTTTTGTTAATTTATGTATAGTTCTATGATTTTTATTTAGTACTTCAGCAGTTTTGTCATGTTAGCCTGTTCATTTATATATTTCTATTATATATATCTTTTTATTTAGTACTTTAGTAGTTTTGTCATGTTAATTTATATGTAGTTCTGTTATTTTTTATTACATTTTATTTACTGTAATAAGCCTGTCCCATTTAAAGTAAAAATCACGGATACTATCACATAATTTGATATATTGAAAGAAAGAAAAAAACCAAACTTAAAACTATTAAATGTATGTTTTTCATTCATTCAGTTAGTTAGTTAGTTAGTTTGGTTGGTTGTTTCTCAGTCAGTTACCAGGCTCTATATTAATATCAACACATTTCATCATTTCATTCATATTTCACATTCACAAAACCATTAATGTTTAATGTAAATATCAACATGAATAGAATGTTTGTTATGGCCCTGTGTGTGTGTGTCGTAGCTATATACACAAGTTTATCCAGCCTTACCAAAATAGAAAAATAGTCACTCCAGCTCTCTTATTTTCTCATTTCTCATCTTCCTGAGAAAGCAATTGAAAATGTGTGTGTGTTTTTTCTTCTTCCTCAGACATAGTGAATGTTTAATGCACACACCAAGCAGATGAGTGTCTCATTAGGGAGTGGAAGGCTAGTGTTGCTTTACGGTTCTGTTCTGACTCTGTTTTAATTACGCAGGGGGAAACAGTGTGGCTGGTGGCAGTTGAGTGATTAGGCTTGCGGGCAGGCAGAGCCCTGGGGCCTGTCATTATTATGCTCATTCAACTCAGCTCTAATGAAAAAGTCAACTCAACAGCAGTTCTGTTCTCCAGAACAAGAGCTCATGGCAGGAGCGCTGTGTGTGTCTCGTTGGCTGCAGTCAGTGGGGTACATCAAGTGCATTGGAGGACTTTTTGCTTTTTACGTTAACACACCAAAACTAGTCATTGCAAACACAGAAGATAATAACAACTATAAATACTTTTCACATTCATAAAGGCAAAGAGGTCAATTTGTTACAATTGTTCTTATTTCAGGTTGTTAAAACACTAATCAATTATTAATCTGATTTCAGGCCTTGGTTTTATTCCTGTTCCTTGTTATGCAACGCATTATTTACACTTGAATAACAGATTTATAGAAATTTTGCATTCATCACTTACTCACCAATGGATGTGAATGGGTGCCGTCAGAATGTGAGTCCAAACAGCTGATAAAAACATCACAATAATCCACAAGTAATCCACACCATGCCGGTCTATCAATTAACAGCTTTTAATATGAAAAAGCTAAGTTTATGTCATAAGCAAATATTAAATAAGATATTTTTTACTATCCACGGGTTGTCTTGTCTGAATCAGGAGAGAAGTATGCACTAATGAGATATTTGATTTTGATGTGAGAGGAAAACAGAGAATGGATTTGTTTTATTGACAAAGCATTATTATGAATTATGGATCAGTAATTTGGCCAGAAGTGATGTTTGTTATGCCTTGATTAAGGACTTCTTTCTGACAAACCCAGTGCTTGACGTCATAAGATGTTGTTGCAACCTAGTCTCATTGGAAATATGTGCCTCCATATGCATTTCTACAAAACTGAAAAAACGCACAAAAAATTGTTGCAGTTTAAAGATGAAATTAACACCAGAGGCAGTAAAAAGTTGGATTTACAGGTACATATTTGATTAAAAAAGGCTAATTTTGACACAATTAGTGGCAGAATGCTATGTTATGACTACAAAACATTTTTAACATCCTGCATGGTTTGAAAACTAATACTTTTGTCGTCACTTATGCAGCTTTGTATGAGTGATTTCCTAGTTTAGTGGGTTTACTCGGTAGCATCACTTGGGTGATGGTGTGGATTATTGTGATGTTTTGGACTCTCGTTCTGAAGAAACCCATTCACTGCGGAGCGTCCATTGATGAGAAAGTGATGGAACGCTACGTTTGTCCAAATCCGATTTTTGGGTGAACTCTTAATTAATGCATTATAACCCACAGTTTAGGAACACTGAACAAGTTTGAGATAGTGTAATGAATAAGAAATTAATTGTGGTAAACTGGTGAACTTGTGAAGTACATCCAATTAGCCAAAACAAAAAAATGTATAAATTTGTACAAATTAGCCACCATGTCAAATATGTACGCCACTGACATAATGGAATAATATTTGAAATTACTGAAATGACATATATTTAAATGATTGATTTTGTCTGACATGCACTGGACTGACGGGTTCAAGTTGAAGAGCTGCAAGTAATTTATTTACATAATGTTCTCTCTTATAATGTAAGTGTAAATGTCAACATTATCATATGTGTCCAAATGAACTGAAGTTTGTCAGGTTAAACAATAGCTTATTGACTCGGTAAAATCAATCAGCTGTTTTATTTCAAATGTTACTCAGTTGGAGGCTTCTGTAAATATTTATAAACCAGTTATCTTTCAAGCTTAATGGTGCAATGTTGTAACTTGTGTCTCTTTACATAAAAACTAGGCTGAGCTGTAACTTACATAAAGCTGTGAATCGGCCTCTGGACTCCAGCTGCTGTTCAGCTCCTTCCCTGCTAATATCCTCTACATGGACTGTGCCAAAAACCCCCTGCAGCCAAACTCAACCAGTACAGCTCAAGTCTGCCATGCCTCATCCCTACAGTCCAGTGTCAGGGTTGGTATTTGACGAATCTCATTTTAAAAGGTCAACTCACAACCCTTCACCCATGAGACCATCGGGTCAACGAGGATGACCTTCTTTGCCTCTTCAGACCAGATAACTACACATGGCCTCAGGCCTGTGTGGGAAATCCATAGAAATGGCAGTATTTACCTCCGGTAAGCCCTCGTTTGCCATCATGCTTGGTTAGTCTGCATTATATCTATCTAGGTCTGTTTAAATGGTTACATAGTATCTCTTTAGTTACATAGTATCTCATAGTATCTCAGACTTTTCAGAAGATTGGTTCTGAAAAGCTTGTCTTAATCAAAAATTACTTGAATGCATTAGAAAGGTTAAAGTTTTTGGTTTCTCATCCCATGATAAATTGATCTTGGTCTGACATCAGTCAGCATTTATTATGTCTCTTATTTTTCTCATACTTAGTGAATATCATGAGGTCTCCATCTGAGCACTTTAAGTTATGTTCTCACACAGTACAAAATACATTGCAAAGCAAAGAGGAAACTGACGAGCCGACAGACATAACACAGCAGATTACTATACCATTGTTTGGCTCTTTCGTGTGTCATGAAAGATCATTGTATTGCCTCAGTTCAAGCGGCACGTGAACCAATCATCTTTTCATATTTTCTAATTAATGACACTTTATTCTGATAGTCCACTTTTGACATTCTTCTAAGAGTGAGTAACTATGTAACACAATGTCAACAAGCAGTTATTAGAGTATTGGTATCTTCTAACACTTTATTTTGATGGGCCCACAGCATACTACAATCTCAAACTTTGCAAGTGTACGTCAACTTATTCTACTAACCCTAAAACTAGCCCAACAGTCTACTCTGAGAGTTGACCAGTAGCAGCAAATGAATGAGAATTAGTTGATGTAGTTAAAAATCTCTTATAGTTAATAGAATGTCTAAAGAGTGCTATCCAAATAAAGGTTAACCTACTAGTTAAAGTACAAAATAAACATGAATGAACGTTAAAAGGGAAGTTTTTTGCTTTGCTTGTAAAAATGGCGTATTCTATGATAGACTGTTCAGATCACCTGTCATTTAAGTTCCTTGCGAAGGATCAGTTTTGACATTAACATGTACAAATATTTAGCACAATTAATGCAGCATCCATTTTTTCTTTGGCTATAGCATTACAGTTGGCTATACGAACACAGTATCAAGCATAATAAGACGCAAAAGAGAACTTAATTCAGCCTGCTTTCTGTGAACTCGGGCATCTTACAATAACACAATACAATATACTATTTACATATTAACTCAAAATATACATTCTTTATGTGGTTTCTAATATGAAATATGAAATTATGGCAATACAAATATATGAATATACAATTAATTAGTGTCTAGTGGGACCAGTACTTTACTACTGCAGACTTTTCCATCTATCTTCCACTATATATCTGGGATTAAATTCTAACTACCTTTGGAGTTGTTTCTTGGTTGTTTTCTCATTTGTTGCAGGCAATAGATGATGATGACATCATACACTGAAAAGAATGATTTTAAAACAATGCATGCACATTTTGTTCTAATTTAATTTTAATGTGTTTAATCCACTTAAAAATAGGCTCCATTTGTGTTTGGACTACATGAATTGTTTTCTGTAGAATTAACTGAAACTGGGCAGTGAATATGTAGTTCTCAGCAGGCTCTGGATAAGCCTGGATCAGGAGGGCATTTGTTGAAATTAAGTGTTATTTTGTGTTTTGGCGTGGATGGAAAAAAACAGTTAACAGTGCTGAAGAGTAGAGCTTTATGGGTACATATATTATAGATAGCCTATGTATTTCTCAGTGCACGTTGGTTCACTGTTAGTCCTGACTTTTCATTTCTAGCATTTGCATTGCATAACTAAAGGGATTTTGTGTTTGTGAGTTTGAGAGCTGTTTTAACACTTCGCAAGGCATTCAAATTTATTGGATCACCTCTCCCTAAACTTTTTCTTTGTTTTTCTTTCCTGCTGTAATGAGGAGGTTTATTCTCGTAGTCAAAACAATTGGAGAAATTCTGAAGCTTGTTATCCCCTTTCCCAAAATCAAACTACTGAGTTCATTAACTCAACATTTTATGCATCAGGCAGACGTTTTAATCCAAAGCAGCTCCTACACTGCATTTTATAAATATTTTATTGTTGTTACTGTCATGTTTTACTGCTTGTGCTACATGTGTGTTGAGAGAAACTGCACAAGTAATAATCCTTCCCTGAATGTGATGGCAGTTGAGGTCTCTGCAAAGATTAGGTCATGTTGGATTGACCTGTTCGCCAGATCGACTGATCACTGCAAGGTCATTGTTATTTATGTTGACCTCCCAGATCGTCTGGCTGTAGAGCGCTGGTGCGGTCCGGGCACAGTGGGATGTCACCTTTCTCAATAGAGGTGTCAATACACCCATTCTCAGTCATGAGGTCATCCTTTGAGCCATTACTGCGAAGATCTCGCTTTTCACGCTGAGGGCTGAGATTGTTCTGAATTTATTGATCTCAAAGAGTCCTTCAGCTGCAGCATGAAACAGCTCTCAGCTCCTTTCATGTGAGATGAAGTGCTCCCATTTGGATGTATATTCAGAAACATCCATAATCTTCTGAGAAGGTTCAGGCTACCCAGTTCCTTTAATATATATCTCAGTGTGAAACACTTTGTCTTGAGGCAGCTGCTGATTGAGATAATTTTTTTTACAACTTTACTAGACGTTGTTTGTATATGTGTGTTTGCTCTGTTTATCTACCTATCTATCAGAGAAAAAATATATTTTTTAAAAGAGGTTTTAAAGTTTACTACAACAAAAAATGAAATGAAAAAAAAAGAAATATATATATATATATGTGTGTGTAAATGTGAATAAAAACAAAATATATGTAATTATTTTAATTAAATAATGTAAAATATCATTTTCATACTCCAAAACTGAGCATAAAATAACTTCAATTTATTGAAACACTTGTAATCAGACTGAAAGTAACAGATGGAAATAAGAAAGACGGAGCATTAAGTGGTTGTTTTGTGTGGTCCTGTACAAGCAATAAAGGTCCAATGCTCTGTTTGAGTCAACAGTGGAGCACAACACTGGTTCATACCATCAGCCTAATATATTACAGAGAAAGTGACTGTGTGCAATAACAAAGCTTCACCCCGGCAAACCTCCTGTCTTCCAGACCTCAAGGCTGGAGTGATCACTTAAGGAAACATTTTCCAGTAAAGCCATCCAGCAATCACATAACATCTGAATCCAGAACAGGCGAAACAAAGCTGTTCCAACAGCTCGGTAACCCACAACCTCAAAACGTCAAAGCAATTACCCCTTAAAAAATATGGGAAATAGTCCTTGCACGACGCATTCATATGGAGAATGGAAACTTAAAGGGTTTCGGGAGGTTATATATCACTGAAATGAATTACTGTAAACATGGACAAAATGATTTTTTAACATATCACATTTCCATTTCACACTTCTTTTCCTGGTCCAAACCTTGTCAGAGCTCACTCATCCAGTGAATATGAGTCCACCAGGAATTTTTAAGGTTCATTTCTTCTGGTTATTAATAACAAGTTCTGCGTCAACCCTCCAAAATATATTATGATTACAATTAGCCTGGCTTTCTTTGATCTCAGCAAGGGTTTTAGCGTGACACGCCAAATAGCTGGAAACTGAGAGATCTTTCGAATGTAAAAGTGCATACTTATGCTGCGATCACCTACTGGGATGATGATGATTCACTTTTTTATATATATATATATAAAAGATGTTACTTTTGGCCATTATTCTGTGGTTTTGAAACTGTGTGTGTGTGTGTGTGTGTGTGTGTGTGTGTTTTACTGATTTTGAAAGAAGTTCAGTTGTTTAGGTTCACCAACGCTGATTTTATCAAAAATACAGTAAAAAAAAAATTTCACATTGCAAAAATAAATAAAAAAATTCTATAGTAATATATTTCTATAGTATAATTTTCAGCATCATTACTCATGTCACATGATCCTTCAGAAATGATAATGATTTGCTGCTCAAGAAACATCTATTATTAATAAAATGTTGTTGCGCTTTTAAACAGTTTAAAGGTCACTTATGTTACTGTTTACACTTTATTTCAATTGTCCATTTAGACATTCTACTATCTATAAATAACTTTGTAACTACTATGTGTCTACTAACTCTCAGAGGAGACTGTTAGGGTAGGTTTAGGGTTAGTGGAATAAGTTGAAATATACTTGTAATTGTATACTTGTCAGTATGTAGTATGTTGTGTACTCAAAATAAAGTGTTAGAAGATATTAAGCAGACAGTTATACTATAATGACTGCTAGTTGACATGTTACTTACTGTAAGTAGAATATCTAAAGTGGACTATCAAAATAAAGTGTAATTTTATATTTCCTTGCTGAATAAAGGTGTTCATTTCAAGAAATATAGAAAAAAATAAACATGAATCATGTCAGGCTTCATCCATCAGTCCAATTATGTCCAATCAAATATAGTTAATGCTAAGAAATACACATTTTATTACACTTTTATTACATCTACTGGAAGTAGAAGTCATTTTGGGCTTTCCATGTATTTACATTCACTTATGTATATATATCAAAAATCAAAAGTCTGGAAACAGTAAGATTAGTAAGTCATGTTCATCAAGGCTCTATTTAGTTGATCAAAAATACAGAAAAAAATAATATTGTGAAATATTTTTACCATTCAAAATAATGTGTTTCTGTTTTAATATACTTTTAAATGTATGGATTCTTTGAATAGAACGCATTTATTAAAAATGAAAATATTTCCTTTACTTTTTATTTATTCTTAATTATTTTTAAATTTCCTAAATCTTTGCCATCACTTCTAAATTAAACTAGAAAATAGTTATTTTGCATCGCAATAATATTTCACAATATTACATTTTTGATCAGATGAATGATGAACATAAGATGATCCTTAATAAGTTTTTTACTGGTATATATATAGCTATTCACATTATACTGAAACACTGCAGGAATAGTCAAGTTAAAAAAAACACACAGCTAACACGGACTGACACAAAGCGCTAACACCAAAGCCACTGACAGGAAAACTCTTTTTGTTTGTCTGGTTTCAACGGGCAATTGCTTCTGTGCTTAACAAGATTAAGAAATGCTGGACAGATTCATGAAATATTAAGGACAGGAAGAAAAAGAGGTCCTAAGTGCAGAAAAGGAAAGGTCCCATCTCACCACTGGCAATTATATTTGCCAGAAAAGCCACTATGGGTCAATAACATCCACTGAGAGGAAGAGCTAATTAGCCAGCAATTAAACCCCCTCAAGAGGGCAAAGAGAGACCCAGTCACCCAAAGTCTCCAGGCCCATTTCATGTGTAGCTGAGTAATAAACATCCCTTTGCTCTATTGACCTGCGGGCGCTTTGTCCAGATTCACTTTGCTCATACAGTGGAGCGGGACTCAATGAAGACTTACTTGCTACACAAAGATATCGAAGGTTTTGTAACTTTTGCATGTTTAACCTTAGCGTCTAGCAGATGTATTTGGACTGTACCGTAAAAATAAAGTTAGGACAGAAACTTGCAAGACTGTTAATAATTCATGATTATTATGCATTATTATTTCAGACAAACTCAAATGAATGAATGTTGTGTTATGTTGAGTATTATAAAATACAAAATTTAAAAGCTAATACCTATTTTTTTATCTCAAAATTGCTAGTTTACTTGTTCTAAAGTCAGAACTGAGGAAAAAAAATGTTTGTTTTCATAATACTCAATAAAAACAATACGCAAACCTTCTGCTTGCAAACCTATGTAGAAACTGACCCTTTTTTTTCAGAATTGTATGATTTAACCTTGCAGTTGTGCTGTCGTTATAAATTCACAGTTATGAGAAATAAAGTCAGAACTGCAAGATGCAAACTTGTGAAATAAAAATATACATGCAATTTGAAGATACAGATATTTTCATGTATATGGCCAAAAAGTAGGCTATGGTCTCTTATAACAGACTCGTATAACAGACATAAAATGCATATAAAGATAATATGACACATAAATATAAAGTTTGTTGTATTTTTCGTGTATTCAGTAATATCAATCAGTTTTATCATTTTTTTCCTGTTTTATTTATTCACTCCGATTGAAGCCCCTATGACCCTTCAGAACATTCAAGGGGGAATTTGTGGGCCAGGTGGGCTCGATTTGTCGAACGTGATTTTGTGGGGGACCCATATCAAATTTAGTGCACAGGACCCAGAATTCCTAGAGGCAGCCCTGACTCATAGGCAAATATGTCTAAGGGGGCATTTAAATGCTTTGTTTTCATGATCAGTGCAATGTAGTTTTTATTGTGGGGTCACTTGCTAAAAAAATTTAATTTATTAAATTTAATAAATTATCAATCAGAGGAAAAAATAATCGTGCATTAAGGTTAAAAGTGTCAGCTTTGTCAAATAACATTAACAATGGGAAGTTGTTCAAAGAATTCACCTTCATCAAGCATTTTGACTGGTCATTATTGATTTCAATTATTCAGTTCATATTCAATCAGCCTGCAAAGCCTAATCACGGCCTATTAGCACAATCAAATTAACAAGATGTTTCAGCATGTAATAATTTCATCCTTTCGTCATCTTCATCACTCAGTCTGCATGACATACATTTCCTCTTTAAATCTTACACCTGTAGTCTTCTAAAATCAATCTGACTTTCAGTGCCAGTGCGTTTCAGGGAACGATGCTTTATTTCGATTAGTTCATTAGATATTCATCCACTATTTTATTTTGGAGCAAAATACATTGGCATTTCAGCCAGTTTCATCATTGGGTTGCTGTGGTGCTGTAATTTTTTACAGCCCTTGTTTAAAGACAGAGAGGCTCCTTGTGCCTTTAAAGCAAGTGATGTATGACTGTTTTATCACAGTTAACTCGCTCCAGTGCCTTAACCAATTGAACTATGCCCCGGGGAAACAGTCACGCTAATTCCTCAGCCTCTTATTATTATTATCACCATGCTTGCCATATTTTTTTTTTTCTTTTATCGTTTAGTGCTAGATGCTAGTGGTGTTCATTCCGAACTCCAAACCTCAGAGGTCATTACCAGTCCTGTTTTCCTCTCCTCCTCCACACCGAGGATACGGCCTGACTTGGAGACTAAACAGATGGCCGTGCACCATCCAAGATGACAGCCCATCAGAGCAGATGGCAATCTAAAGGGCACCAACCTCAAGATCCACACAGTGAGAGAGAGCGCTGCTGTCACCGGAGCGAGACTTTACACACGATACGCTGTAGCATCTCTGTACTGCAAATTATTGTGCTTTTGTTAACAGAGAGCCGCCCATTCGTTATGTGTCACGAGTCACACCCTTACAGCCACTTTCTATTATCTTCATTATGCACACCAGAGCTATATTCTTCAGTTTAACTCCTTGTGATGAATGATTTGGGGTGTGCTACAAATTGTAAATATGAATGGGAATACACTTCAGGGATATTTTACTCGTAAGCATTTCTGGGGGGGTCAAAAACTGAATCCAACATGCATTTAGCAAGGGTGCCAATATAACTTCAGAGTGGACAGTGAGTATGATAAAATTATGACAAAGTTGTGCTGTCAAACGATTAATCCCGATTAAACACATCCAAACACTTTATTTGGATAATTCACTTTAAACATTCTACTATCAGTAACTACTTGTTAACTAGCAGTCGTTAGAGTATTAGTAGACTGTCTGCTTAATATCTTCTAACACTTTATTTTGATCAGATGTCAACTTATTCTACCAACACTAAACCACTAAACCTACCCTAACAGTCTAGAGAGTTAGTAGACGTGTAGTTGACATGTAGTTACAAAATGACTTATAGTTAGTAGAATGTCTAAAGTGGACTTAAATATAAAGTGCAACCAAAATAATTGTTTACATAATATGTGT
>JAUMHI010000012.1:829194-849279 GCA_032359435.1 Enteromius unitaeniatus
TTTAAATAGTATAAATATTTCAGAAAATTACTGTATTTACAGTATAATTACTATGTTTTGATCAAATAAATGCAGCCTTGGTCAGCAGAAGAAATTAATTTGAAAGTATAAAAATAAAACATATGAAGATGTGTTTGAAGACAGATAATGTTATATGTGTTCAAAAATCATATATTTATTATGTTATCCTTTTTTATTGTGTTAGTTAGCTAGTTGTGTTTGTGTGTGTTCAGTCAAACATGAATTAATTGAAATGCACAATAAAAAAAAATGTTATCTGATTTTGCAAATGAACTCTTCATATGATTAAAAACCTACATATATTACATTATTCTGGGTGATATTATTTTATATAAATGGACAATGGTTTACTGATTTACCTAAATGTTAAATCGAAATTCCAATCTCCAAATAAATCCCAGATATAAAACCAAATCCACACATCTGACTGCTAGGATTACCAAGAGACATTTAAACAACACAGCTCGGGTTTGAAAGCACAGACACCCAGGAACTCACACACTGACCTTCCTCTTTTCATATTTAAAAGAGGGTGGATGATACGGCGGTACAGACCAGCTGTACGGGTAATCATCCGAGTGGTTGGAGGCAATGCCTTGAGAACGAGCACGTGAAAGAAAAACATGATTAGTTCATCAAACAAGACCGTTAACACACGAAAGGATGATAGGGCATCCAAAAGTAAATGTCCAGGCAATGCAGGAAAAGGAAAGGCATAGCAAGGTTTTTTTTTTAGTTACCAGGATGGAAGACTTTGCCAACTGATAAAGTGGTGTATCCATTAGACTTGAAGTACTGAGGAAGAGTAGTGTAGTTCCCTGCATGAACTCTCCAGTAGGACTTAAAATCATACAGCTTTGTGGTGTCTGGTCTTCGACTTGTTAAGAAAGACACCCTACTAGGTCCACAAACAGCTTGCTTTAAAAGAGCATAACATAAATGTACACTACCAGTAACGAGACATAGTTTGTATCATGCATGTTGATGTTTTTGATGAGCAGCATACCTGTGCATAAGCGTTATGAAACACTGTGCTCAGTGAGGCCAGCTGGTCGATGTTTGGTGACTTCACCACTGGATCAGAGTAGCAGCCTAAACTTGGTCTCAAATCATCTGCTATTAAGTACAAAATGTTCCATTTTTTGCTATTTACTGCTTCCAAAACGTGCAAAATAAAAAATAACAACCACATCTGAGTATTTACAAACATTATGTTTATGTGGTTATGCGGAATATAGTTTATCGCATCAGCATCTTTAGTTGTTACATTTAAACCTGACTTACTTCCAGTGTTTTGCTTCCTGGTTTTCATAGACTGGCTGTGATAGGTGGGTTCGTCCTTAAAGGCACAGTACGCTTTTTCTAGTTTGTCTATACAGTAACCTAAGTTGTTCTGCTGACAGTGCGAACCAATAAATAAATAAATCAAAAATAAAATACATTTTGACTAGGTTGGTTCCAATAAATAATAAAAGTATAGTAACAACAGTGCTGAAACAAATTATATTTTTGAGCCGGTGCTTATTTTTTGAGTCACTGTATCGAAATTACAGTTTTTAAAAATATTAATTTCAATAATTTCTCATTTCGGTGCAGCCTAGATGCAAGCTTCAGTCTGGCTTGGGTGTGATGTGCTTATATAACTAAAGCACAGAAGTTCCTTAATTACGCAACGTGTAGTTTAACATTAACGATTTGTCCCTCCTCAAGGAAGAAGTGAGAAAGAGAAAGAGAAACCAGTCCCACTGCAGTCACACTTTCACATATCCAGCCGGCTGAAGTCACAATTTGAGTACGGTGTTCTGTTTTGAGTCATCATGGGTAAGATGATTATTATCCTGAGCTGAACAATACCCTAATTAATAGGATTCCATCATAGTATAGCAATACATTAATGTTTTAAAATAAATAATTTGCAGACTTTTTAAAAGGTCTTCAGATGGTAGGCCTTCTTACTATGTGTTTTCTAGCATGCATTTATGGAGACATCATGAAAATAGACACCACTGGTGCATCAGAGGCGACAGCAAAACAGGACAAACTAACCGTAAAGGGTAGGTCTGTGACTGTTTAACTGGTGTTTCCAGTCACTTAAGTTACATGCATTGTGATTTACATCAACAATTTCCATTCAAAGGTGTTGAGGCTTCCAAAAAGCTAGCTGAGAATGATCTGGCCCGAATGGAGCGGTACAAGAGTAAGATCATCAATGTAGGCAGAGCAACGCAGATGGACCCGGCTGTGATTGCTGCCATCATATCCAGAGAGTCCAGAGCCGGAGCCGCTCTAAAGGATGGTTGGGGCGACCATGGCAATGGCTTTGGCCTCATGCAGGTTGGTCAGAGGGACTGATTTACTCTATTTGAAAGGGCAACGTAACAATACTCTTAATATGAGGTGCATAAGACACATAAAAGATGGTAGGCTGTTTAATCTTTATCTGGATTTTAAATAAACACACTAGTTATAGATAATCCATGCAAAAGCATTAAAGTAATGTTGTTTTGCATATATGTGAATTATAATAAGCATTCAGGGACAGTAAATGACACAGAACATTATAAATAGGAGTTAGGAGGGGTTTAAGAAATTCCCCAAGACAGTTTCAAACGATAAACCACATGAATGCAACATGTCAAAACATGCCTCATATAATGTGTAAATCTGAAGTTTTGTTTGTGTCACATTTTTTTATGTCATTGTGTAAACTGGATTTTTCCCAGCTTCCCTTTTCAAAGCACAAGTTCCTCTGCAGCACTTCCTTTAACTAGCTGTGGTTAACTTAATAAGCTGTTTAATATTAAATTGTTCTCTTCATTGATCACGTTTCTGTTCAGGTTGACAAACGCTACCACACACCGGTAGGGACATGGGACAGTGAGGAACATCTTACACAAGGGACTGGAATACTCACTGGCTCTATTAAAGAAATTGCAAAAAAGTTTCCCCAGTGGACAAAAGAGCAAAGCTTTAAAGGTAAAGTTAGGATACTTTCAAAACCAGCACAATACAAACCAACCTTTATTGACTCACAGAGTTAACAAAGAAGTGTACAAGGACTTGTTTTATGATTTTAATTGATTTACTGAATTTGAGAGATTAGATGATTTCACAAATCTCTGTAAATACAGTATTATGGCAGCACTTGGTTTGATTTCATATCTCAGGTGTAGTACAATATCTGTTTCAGGGGGAATATCAGCCTACAACGCAGGAGTGAAGAACGTCCGTACATACGAGCGAATGGACGTGGGCACCACCGGCGGGGATTACTCCAACGATGTTGTGGCCAGAGCCCAGTGGTTCAAAAGCAAGGGTTACTGAAGAAAAACTTCAGAATTCTACTTTTTTTGTTCATTCTGACCATTGTTAACTTTTTTATGTATTTTTCTGAATGAAATAAAGCTCATTTATATAATAGCTGAATAACCAGTGCTCTCTCCACCTTCAATACCACGACTGAGGTGAGACCCTTGAGCAAGGCACCGATCCCCTAACTGCTCCCCGGGCTGCCCACTGCTCCATGTGTGTGTGTGTGTGTGTGTGTGTGTGTGGTTGTTCACTTCTCTCTGCTGTGTGTGTGCACTTGGATGGGTTAAATGCAAAGCACAAATTCCTAGTAAGGGAAACCATACCTGGCCATGTCACTTCCTTTCCTTTCCTTTCCTTTGCTTACAATGGTTTAACGTTAACTGACATATATATATAGTACAGTGGAATGAATAGTAGCAATACTGGTTTCAACAGTATAATTGTATATTATTGGAAATTTTCGCTGAAAAAATGCACTGTTTATACTGTTTTCAAATATCTTACATCATGAACAATGCTTTTAAGTAAAAAAAAAGCATATCAATCTGTGTTGTGGTGTGAGGTCAAGAGGTCAAAAATGTCAAAGGCCTAGTGGCTTCAGTTTAATTCAGTTTAATAATATATTTTTATGTTTGTATATTTCAAATTTGTCTGGTTTTGTTAGTTTATGGTTTTGTAAGAAAAGATTTGTCATGCTACAGAAACATCCACTTTCCTGTCCCTAGACTTTACAGATATTCTACAAATGAGTTATGCAATAATGTTCCAATGTTTTTATATTTTAAAATTATACAATGTGTTATTTGAACAATTACACCTTCCTGAGCTATCAATGTGGCATTATTATTTATATAAGCACCAACAAACTGCTTGTCCCCACTGCCATGTTCAGAGAGAAAGTGCTTTATTTTGAGGTCAAAAGCTGGATTTTCTATCATTTAAATGGTAGTCTATTCATCTATTCATAAGTCTATTCATAGCTATCAAATATATTATATAAATGGATTAGAAAAAAACAAAGTAAATGTTATAATATATATAATGAAGATAGTGGTGCCCTGGTGTTGTGTAACTGGTGTTACCTCTTAACAAAAGTCTTTTATTTTGGGATAAAAATATCACACTGAAGACATCACTCGACTTCCTCCTTCTTTCCTGAAGGTCCATGAAGGCAGGTGTATGGTAAGTCCACTGTCTGTTTTCACTCATTTATCTAATGATTTCATATGAAGCTTTTAGTTGACGTCACTGGTGTTTTTTTGTTTTTTTTTGTAAGGGAAGTGTAAAACAAAAACTAGAGAACAAGTGGATTAAACAACTTAATTCAGCATGAATAACATGACTGACAACACATACCTTGCAGCAGACATTTTGTAAAACGCATTTTTTATGAAAATCAATTCAACAGTTTTTTCTTTAACATTAAATAAATAAAACATAATCTCCTTATTTCTTTTATTTTTATTAATTTTCTGTAACTCTGACTACATCTGCTGAAAAAACTAATAGATAAATAATATTTCATAAACATCTTTTAGTGGTACATCTGGTCTTGAAATAATTGCACAAAAAAGCTACAACTTTTTTTAGTTAAGACGTCATTTATATGTATTCATAAAGTCAAAAGGTAACCTTATCATGTGGTCTAAGTTTAAATGTTAGAAAAGAAAATTAATTTTAAGACATTTTGAAAAAAGTAGAATGATCCATTTCCCACAAACTTTCATTTCGCTTCTCTTCACTTCCTTTTTTGTCTGCACCTCCAAAGTTAGGGCTTTCACTTCCATCTAGTAGATTCATCATAAGATATGGTTAACATTTTTTTACCAGCCAGGGTGTGATCTAATAATAAGACATAATCAAAAAAGGACAAAAAAGCAGTGGCGTGCACCTTTTTTAGCCACATTCGCTGGTGATGATGATGTTTCATTCTGTTTTGACTTGCCATTCAAAGATTACATTTAAAATTTGCCTAACATACAAAGACATTAAAAACCTGCATGCACAGAGAAGCGCTATGATCTTCTATGGGAAAACAAATTGCATTCATATTTTGGTTTTGTTTGTTTGCCTGTAAATTACACTTGTTTCTAGACACACCCAATAGCAGAACAGCTCATGTTTTCAGCAGCACTGATTACAACACAATTACAGCTGCAGTGCAGTGTCTTGTTCCCTTTATTTCAGAAATGATCATTGTATTTGAACAGGATTCAATCTAGTGGATCTAGTTATCTAGTGGAAATAGATATTGAAATAAGCATTTTTTAGCCATATAAATATATAAATGTGCTAGGGTTCACTCTAATCATAAAACACACCTTAAAAAACATCTGAGGAAAACAGAGAAACCACTCCTTCTGTGATCATATATAATCCACCCCTGCTAAAGTCTGTTTTAGTGATAAGATAAGTGATAAGTGCTCTCTCACAGCAGTTCTACATCAGCATTATGGGTTATTATACAATATTTGCTCAAAATAAGGAGCAATTTGTGATAGTGAAACTCTGCTTGAATATTCAGTATAAATAAATAATTACATTGAAATGGCTTTATATTTTCCATGGTGTTTTTAGCATACATTTATGACATCATGAAAATAGACACTACCGGTGCATCAAATGCAACAGCAAGTCAAAACAGTTTCAAACCTCAGCGTGAGAATGCATGATGCATACACATGACATTTTGTAGAATTCGCCAATATGTAACGAGCACCGTGTAACAATATTATTAAAAATTATACAAATTTGTCATAGGGGTTGAAGCCTCTAACAAACTGGCTGAACATGATTTTAAAGTTGGCAAAGCAAAGAAGATGGACCTGGCTGTGATTACTGCCATCATATCTAGAGAGTCCAGAGCTGGAGCCGTCCTGAAGAATGGATGGGGCGACCATGGCAATGGCTTTGGCCTTATGCAGGTGCATTACAACTATATGTCTATTTAAAATGTAATTAGACATAAGATGAGTGTCACAATATCCAGCTGGAGTCCCTCGTTGTTTACTCTATAGAGGGCACTCCAGACAGAACTATTTTCGGCTTACACACTCCATTTCCCATCATGCCTTATTCCTGGACTGATCACTCACACCTGCACCTCATCACCACACACACAGACTGGTTACACACTCACACATAAAGCCAGATTCTAACTGATTCTGTCCTTTTCCACTGTACTGTTTGGCGGTTCTGTCCCTGCCTGTCTGACCACGAGTTTCATTTATGTTTAGCATATGGATGCGCATGACTCTGTATCCATCATCACAATGAGGCATATACATGTATGAGTCTGCACATGAGGTTTAGGATCTAATTTCAGTGCAGCCTAGATGCAAGCTTCAGTCTGGCTTGGGTGTGATGTGCTTATATAACTAAAGCACAGAAGTTCCTTAATTACGCAACGTGTAGTTTAACATTAACGATTTGTCCCTCCTCAAGGAAGAAGTGAGAAAGAGAAAGAGAAACCAGTCCCACTGCAGTCACACTTTCACATATCCAGCCGGCTGAAGTCACAATTTGAGTACGGTGTTCTGTTTTGAGTCATCATGGGTAAGATGATTATTATCCTGAGCTGAACAATACCCTAATTAATAGGATTCCATCATAGTATAGCAATACATTAATGTTTTAAAATAAATAATTTGCAGACTTTTTAAAAGGTCTTCAGATGGTAGGCCTTCTTACTATGTGTTTTCTAGCATGCATTTATGGAGACATCATGAAAATAGACACCACTGGTGCATCAGAGGCGACAGCAAAACAGGACAAACTAACCGTAAAGGGTAGGTCTGTGACTGTTTAACTGGTGTTTCCAGTCACTTAAGTTACATGCATTGTGATTTACATCAACAATTTCCATTCAAAGGTGTTGAGGCTTCCAAAAAGCTAGCTGAGAATGATCTGGCCCGAATGGAGCGGTACAAGAGTAAGATCATCAATGTAGGCAGAGCAACGCAGATGGACCCGGCTGTGATTGCTGCCATCATATCCAGAGAGTCCAGAGCTGGAGCCGTCCTGAAGAATGGATGGGGCGACCATGGCAATGGCTTTGGCCTCATGCAGGTTCATTACAACTATATGTCTAATTAATATGCAATTAGACGTAAGATGAGGCATATACATGGATGAGTCTGCACGTGAGGTTCAAGATGTTTAGGGTTGTCACAATAATCTTCATGTGTATTTTTGCTGCACTCTTTTTCCAGGTTGACAAACGCTACCACACTCCAGTTGGTGCATGGGATAGTGAGCAGCATATCACACAAGCTACTGATATACTCATTGGCTTCATTAAAGAAATTAAAGATAAATTTCCCAGTTGGACATCAGACCAGTGCATTAAAGGTAGCAACTACTCACGTTTGATTCATCAGAGAAAAGAGAAGTGCGAGAATGAATTGATTTAAAAGATGTATTTCATTTAATTGATTTAGTAAATCTTAAATTGTCTATAAAATAAAAAAGTTAAATGTAAATAGAATGTAATCAGCTTGATGGAGGGTTTTGTGTTTATTTCAGGTGGAATAGCAGCCTATAACAAAGGTGTGAGTAGAGTCACTTCGTATGAGAACATCGATGCCAGGACCACAGGACAAGACTACTCCAATGATGTTGTTGCCAGAGCTCAGTTTTACAAAAGCAAGGGTTACTGAAGAACAACAGTTATACACCTGTAAAACACATTTAAAGATTATAACTTCAAATCAGATTGCTAATATAATCTTTACAAACCAAGAGTTTGTGTTTTCAAAATATGGCCATTTTAATGATACTACAGAGCTGTAATGATGGTAATCTTATTAAATAAAATATTTGCTCAAATGATTTGTGTGTTATTTATCGCAATGATTTTAGGAACAGTCCTTCCAAATTCACAATAAAATAATCTCATTTATTACTCCTGAGCGGAGTGGATGCAAACACATCTTGTTTTCTACAACAGAGGGCAATGTTGAGCCTAATCCTGCACTCACACATGACACTGTATAACAAAGCTTCTCAGAAAACATTGCGTTTAGGGAACATTGAATGGCGCTGGAAGTGTTATTTGGGAACACAATCAAATATGCATTCTCTCATTCTCAGCACAAGTGTTTCTTAACACATGCTGCTGGTCCAGCTATTGCAGATTTCAGTGTATGCTCCCTGTCATCAGACGGTGACCTGCACCACAAAGTGCTACAACCTTTTTTTCACAATGTGGGCACTTTCACCAGCGTCAGAATGGGTGGTGAACACGATCAGGCATGAGACACACCCATATCGCAAGCAGAGATCCACTCCTCCACTCTAGGCATACTAGAAGGCAGGTGTGTTGAGGCAAGTTGGAGCTACACTCTGGAGGACACGGCCCTCCAGGACCAAGTATGGGGCAGAATTGCATGCTTTATCCCACACAGAGCGTCACATTCATTTTTTGGCATTGTCCGAGACTTGTAAACTATGCAAGCTTGTTTTGTCCACTGTTCTGATGAGGGTAACCCTGGAATGGGACTGAGATATCATGGTACTGGCCAAAAAAATGACAAAAAAACATTCTCCCAGTCAAGATGATGCTGCACGAGATCAGGAAACTGTACTGAATTGTGATATGACAACAGACTTGAAAGTGCTCTCATTTAAGTTGACGTTTACTTGCTTTAGCATTAATGGGTGATACATTTTGTTCATCTGAAAGAAGAAAGTCAAATACATGTGGGATGGCTTGGGGGTGAATAGTTTATGGTGTAATTTTCTATTATTAAATATGAAATATATGAAATATGGCTCTGCTTTCATCAGAAATACAGTGAAATATATAGCTATATGTGTTGTTATCAAATAAAGATGCTCCACAACACTATCTGGCAGTATAATATAATGCTTATTTGCTTATAAATCACAAACCACACAAACTTATATGAAATAAGTGAATCATCAAATTGTATATTATTATAGTACTTTTTATAACTGCTGTTTACTTTTATGTTCATTGTTTTGATAAAAACTAATGTGCAATTAGAATATGAAAAATATTTCAGAAGAAGACAAAAGGATATGCTCAATTCAGAAAAGTGCAGACTCAAATCAAAGGTTGTGTCTCTATGATTTAATAATCTATACTTACCCTTGTAAGTCCATGTATCCTTCTGGTTGTGGTGACAGGTCCCAGCCGTGAATAAATGTTTTTTTCCTACAAAGAGCAACGTAGTCTGGTATATGCTGCGCAGCTGAGGAATAAAAGTAACCTACTAACGATTCTTTGCTCAACAGACCACCGCAAAGAGTCATGCTCAGCCCAATGTATTAAAGATCCTGTGTCGGACTAGAGTACAGCTCAGAAGGAAGGTGAGAGCATACATATCTATGGGTGAGAGCGATGCTAAAGAGCTGAGTGATTGAGGCAGTGATAGTAGCTTCTTGATGGGATGCTATACTGCTATATGTATTTTGAGAATTCAAGGAATTAATGAAATTATTAACTAGTAGTTGTTTGAATTTTCTGTGGTGAAGTCAGATCAGTATTAGGAATTTTCACGGCGATATAATAAAATTGCAGAGTGTATGTGGTTGTAATGGAGTTGCCTTAGAAAAATTAAATGAAAGCGTTCACAAAATATTTAGTTTGACCTCCATGAGGTGGACAGGTTGAGGTTTTCTGAAGTTTAACCACCTACTTCACCTTCACTTATGCTTTGTAGCAAAAGTTAAGATTTAATCGTGGAGGTTTTGGAATGGCAGATTTGTCATGCTTTTTTTTCACTGGTACAGGTCCTAACATTTCCAAAAACATACTTTCCCACAGTTTTATTTTCATTAACTACATTAATCAAAGGTGGTTATACCTTTTAGGGGTTTATGAAGCCTCTGATTCACTTGCTTGGGTGTGATCTATGACCGCATGACCTATGATCTGTAACCTTGCATTTCTCCACACCTTAGTGGAGGAACATTTGGGCAAAAAAGAGAAACCACTCCCTCTGTGATCATATATAAAAAGTCCCTGCTGAGGTCTGTTTTAGTGACAAGGCTCATCAGATTCATTGATTCGCTCTTTCGCAGCAGTTCTACATCAACATCATGGGTAAGTCATATAGTATTGCTGACAGTTTTCTTTTTTTTTTTATTTAATGCAGGTTTCAGGTAATATTTTCCATGTTGTATCTAGCATGCCTTTTTGGAGACATCCTCAAAATAGACACCATCGGTGCATCAGAGAAGACAGCGAAACAAGACAAATTAACCATAAAGGGTGAGAATGCATGACTGAATACAGATCACATATGACTCTTTTGTGTCATTGGCCAATATACATAAAAGTGCACCATGCTACAGTATTAATTATCATTTAAAACTTGTTATATAGGGATTGAAGCCTCCAAAAAACTGGCTGAAATCGATCTGGTCCGGATAGAGAAATACAAGAGTATCATTATCAAAGTTGGGAGAGCAAAGCAGATGGACCCGGCTGTGATTGCTGCCATCATATCCAGAGAGTCCAGAGTCGGAGCCGCTCTAAAGGATGGTTGGGGCGACCAGGGCAATGGCTTTGGCCTCATGCAGGTTGGTCAGAGGAACTGATTTACTCTATTGCAAAGTGTAGTTATATAAAAAAGTCACTTTTTAGGGTGGTGACTCAGAAATGTTAGTAGATATCCCATGCAAGTTATTTTTATATGAGCAAGAAATATGCATAGTACATTCCATACAGTACATTTCAAATCATTCTCTTTTGATTATGTTTCTTATAGGTTGACAAACGCTACCACGCTCCCACAGGTGTATGGGACAGTGAGCTGCATATCATACAAGCCACTGACATACTCATTAGCTACATTAGAGAAATTAAAGTAAAATTCCCCAAGTGGACACAAGAGCAGTGCTTTAAAGGTAATTGGATTTATACTAAAAGATAATGAACATAAATAGCATAAAAAAGGCAACTTAAGTTCATCACTTAATTCTCAATGGTATAATGTCTGTTTCAGGGGGAATATCAGCTTACAACGCAGGTGTGAAGAATGTCCAAACGTACGAGCGCATGGACATTGGCACCACAGGAGATGATTACGCCAATGACGTCATTGCCCGAGCCCAATTTTTCAAAACCAAGGGTTTCTGAAAAGCAGCAGCAAAACCCTTACATAAGTGCATGGAGAACCACCAGTGCTTTAATATTAGGCCTGCTGTGTTGCTATGGTTAGTTAAAAACATGTATTAGATACTAATGTAACCTGTCTTTTTGTTTGGTGGTGTTTGTGGTGTTTTCAAAATAAAACTACACCGTGCATTTCCAAAGTAATGAAGATCCCATTAAATAGACTTCATTTATTTACTCCAACGACCTTATGAGGTCTTTCCAAATCTAGCCTCACATCATGTACAGTAAGGCTGTTGGACGTAGCTGTAGACACGTTTTGAAAGCGTGTGCTGTTGTGGTCGACAGAGGGCGCTGTCGAGCCTCATCCTGCCTTCACACACACACACATAACGCTGGAGAATGTCTT
This sequence comes from Enteromius unitaeniatus, assembly GCA_032359435.1. NCBI lineage: Eukaryota > Metazoa > Chordata > Actinopteri > Cypriniformes > Cyprinidae > Enteromius > Enteromius unitaeniatus. Next base: position 841,020 of record JAUMHI010000012.1, read on the forward strand.
TAGTACAAAATCTCGGATGTTTCGCTCGCTTAAGGATGACCAGATATCTCTAGGATTGTCCTCGCTTTGTAAGTACACGTCTGCGTTCACGCATTAACGAGCGAGTTTGCTTCTGCTGAGACTTTTGGTCTGTTTTCAGCTGACTGCTCCGGACAAAGAGGTTGTTTGGGAAGCGAACATCTCCATCACTTTCCGCTAAGTCCAGTGAATACTGTTTAACTAGTGATTTGTTCTTCTGTAGCTTATAGTAGCATTGCTTTTCAAGCAATGTTTTGGAATGTGAAAGAGGATTGCTTTAGGACAGGATTTATAAATCCAAAAAAACACAAACTTTTTTTAGTTAAACGTTTTCAAACTTTTTAATTGGTAATGTTGTTGTTTCTAAGTCATGTTTTACGTGACATCTTTGTTTTTTTGTATTGTTTTTTTTTAAAAGTGGAGACCTAAATGATTCAGAATTATTGGCTGATTGGAATATCTTTAGAGAGGTACAAGAAAAGTTTGGTAGGTAGATATAAATGACTTATAGTTACATACTTTTTGGAATAAATAATTAGACCCATGTATAATCAATGCTGCATGTAAATCTATGTCATTTTTTTACATAACAGTATGATCTTACCAATAACATCTAAAAAAAAAAAAGGTTTTAGACTTCTCAAGGCATGTAAGAACTTCTCCACTGAATTGCAAGTTTTCGGCAAAATAACTCAAATTAGACTCAAAATAAGATCAAATGAGTGTTTTTTTGCTCTCTGTAGTGTGTGTTGATTACTGTACAGACACTACAGCCTCGTGATCACCGTCCTTCTTCATATGTTCAGATAAAAGCAGTCTTTTTGAGCTTGGCCTCACAATCTCTTCTTTGATGTGAGGTTGTGTGCAATTAGTAGCCTGTTCGGAGACAAAGTTTTGAGCGGTTTTTCAAAGGGTGCTGTGATGTGAAATTTAGAATTCATCTTTCATATTTAAATCAACTAAAAGGACTTTTTGACTCAATGACAATTCTGTATTTTCTTGATTTCAGAATTGAGAGACTGTATTGGTTTTTGTCAAATTGAAAAATTTACTATTGATGACATAAAAGCAGGGTTATTGTAGTAAATTAAAATTTAAACAATGTTAGAAAAATCCTTAGTTGAAATAAAATATAAAATTTGTTGGCAATACCTGAAAAACTAAAATATAAATGGATAAAAACTTAAATAAATATAAATATAAGCAATATTTCAAAATATTAGAATGAAATGTGGTAGTATCTATTACTAAAATAATACTTCATGCAGAGGAATATAAAGGTGGAAAAGTTTAAAAAGTTCACTTGTCACTGGATCCAAAATGTAAATAACTAATGTAACTAATCATATATATATATAGAGAGAGAGAGAGAGAGAGAGAGAGAATATTATATATAATATATATAATTATAAGTAAATAAAAATGAATACAATTATAATAAGTAAATAAAAAAGTGTTGTCAAATGACTAATCACGATTAAATGCATCCAAAACAAGTTTTTGTTTCTATAATACGTGAGTTGTGTATATTTCTTGTGTATAACTACACACACATACAGTATACATACAGTAAGTTAAGAAAAAAAGTTAATGTACTTTGTAGAAAACAGGAGATGGCACATCACACAACATCTGTATTTAAATGACAACGCTCATTACATTTCTGTGTATTTCTCACGAGTCGTTTAAACAGGCAAAGAGCTGAATTGTATTTTTATTAGGTAAATAAAGCCCTCCGAGCATGTGCTAATAGAGCTGTAAAGTGTCCTTTGATGATGAGCCAGGTTAACTGTCCTGTTGTGTCTGTAAAGGAACTTTGGAAAGGAGTGCATCGTAAAACCCAGGGTGCAATTATTTCATTATCATCATCTCATTAAACTATTAAAATAGTCCATTTGTGAACCTCCCTCCAGAAACGCCACACACCGAGATTTAAAAAGCCTGGAAAACAGGGACACAAAGTTAACTGGACACAGATAGAGGAAAAGAGCAGCCGAATGGGTTGTGCTCAATGGTCAAGCTGTGTGGACCCAGCTGGGTGCTTTTTATTGTTCGAGTAAAGGACTTAACGGACACATGGAGGGCTCGCGGCTTTGTTTTTCTCAGGAGAGTATAGACTTTGCATGATGCCAGGAACTTGTATATTCATCTTATACGTTTTTTCGAAACCCGTCCCGCTTTTCGGGCCTCTGAGCAGAGGGGTATCATTTCTTGGGTTATTTACAGTTTGGCATACATGGCTTTAATTAGAGTGTGGGGTAGAGCGCGGCCTCAGAAGATGTGTTCCAGATGTGGGCTGGAATTCAGAGAGCTTTGTAAAGAAAAGAAACAGTGCTCTGCAGGAGATGCCTGAAGAAACTGGAGTCAGTGAAGACTGTTGAGGGGATTGACACAGTTGAATTGGTGGGGAAGGGGGGTTTCTGGCACTTTTCAGGGGTAAATATTCATGACCGTGTGTCTAGGTCTTTAAAAGAATGTAGTCTGATTTGTTCTGGCTGATTGTGTGCTCATAAGGTTATTGATCTGAGTGATGGTTATTTTTACAGCTGATTATGCACTTCTAAGCGAGTCTGAGCGTGTGTATCGCTTCAAATAAAATCAGGAACAGGGTTTCTCTTGCTCAAACAAGTCATAGGTTCAAAACCAAGGGAGTGCAAAAGCCTTGAATTCACAACGTAAATGTTTAAAATAATGATTTGGGGATTTACATAAATCATGCATAGTAAAAACAATAATAATAATATCAAATATTGTTTGTAAGTTTGGGGTCAGTAAGAATTTGAAAGGTTTTTGAAAGTCTCTTATGCTCTCCAAGACTGCATTCATATGATCAAAAATATAGAAATATTATTCAAGTTTAAAATAGCTGTTTTTTATTTGAATATATTTTTAAAAGAAATGTATTCCTGTGATGCATTCGCTTAAAACCCTTCTTATTATTATTAATGCTGACAGTGCTGCTTAATCATTGTGTTATCATTCTTTTATAAATAGAACGTTTTAAATATGTTTACTGCATGTCACTTTTGATGAAATGAATGCATTATGCTGAATAACTTTATTTCAACTGTAGAAGAGTCTCACTGACCCCAAACTGTTGATCAGTGGTGTATAATATTAGAATGTTTGTGTTAACTAAGTCTTGTTAAGTGGTCGCATATATTTCTAAACCAAAACAAGTGAATTTATAAAATGTAGTCCATGTCGACTGCAATGATCCTAAAATATGCATAATTATTAAACGCAGAATTGCACAAGTCGTGCAAAAGTATTTGCTGTATCCCCCAAATATGAAGGATGTCAAGGACGTTTGAAGGGGAATGTTTTTCTGATCATCGAGCAACTGCATGAATGAATGAATCTACTGATAATGCTCAGCATTATGGCCCTCTTTAGATATGTCTGAAATGAAATACATATGGGTTTCTTCTGCGCAAAAGAGCAAAAAGGTCTCAGGAAATACCAACCTTGCTTTTTTCATGAGAAAAACTGACTGACATTCCACCCAGCTTTGAGAAAAGTGGACTGTGAGACGTACGCCTGCAGTGCAACTCCACAGAGGCTCTGTTCAGCATATGTGTGAGGGGTTTGACAGCTATCTCTGAGTGTGAACCCATGTCAGCTTGTATTGCTCTGTGCCGTTAAATACGAAGCATGAATCTCCCCAAACCGGAAGCAAATACAGTGTTTGTGTTTAAGAAAAAGCACTGGCCGGCGCAAAGCTTTGTTTACACTTTTGCCGGATACTCCTACACGATTTGCCTGAGGGGGAAGGAAAATATTCAAAACTGGCAGGAAGGCGAAACGTTTGTATGCAATGTAGACTTATGGTTTGAGGTTGTGTGCACAACACATTCTTTAAAGAAAACAGTGTTTATGATGAACGTCCTGTCACTGTCAGAGTGAAAAATCATTCGCATCTGGCTCTTCGATAGTCAGTCTTCCCTTTTATTTACACCTCTAAAATGGAACTTTGCCAGTGATGGCATAAAAGAATTCATTTTTTCAGTTTAGAAGAACGTTTGAATTATCTATAAAACTGTGATACTGTACACTAAGGTTCTTTATTGAACTGTTGATGCCAGAAGTTTAGCCATTCTGAGCATTAAGTGTAAAGTTTTCACTTAAGGTGTCTAGAAGCTGATTAAATATTGCGCTACAAGTGTGTTGGCCGTCTGACTGGCTTTCCAACCCCCTTTCTTGAGCCCCCCTTCAGACACGAAGGTGGTATCTCCTCAGGGAGCTGCCCCATCTAATTATCAAATGACACCGGGACTGTCGGCGGTAAGCCGCTGGGGTGAGACAATAGCAGCTGATTCTCTGGATTAGGTGACGGGGGTTGGAGAAGAAAGGGAGGGGGGGAATCCAAGAGCAAGAGACAGAGAGCATGCTCAGTCCTGAGAGACAGGCTACTGGAGCGCACATGTACCTTCCCTGTGAAGCTTCTGCTCATTTACAAACATCCCGTGTGAAGATGTTGGTGATTTGATGAAACCGATGTGAAGATTCACTTTTTGGATGCATTAAGGAAACACCATGGCTCGATTTTGCGGCTGCTTTGACAACAAAAAGTAAGTCAGAACTTTATTTGTGTGAAAAGTTCATTTAAAATGACTTCTACAAAACACTTCACACTTGTCTTGCGCTTGAGGTTGCATTTTCGTGACATGGTTGCTTGTAAAACTGTGGTTGTTATTAGTGGAGCATTAATGAAAATGATCATTTCAATGGATGTTTTTCAAAAGGTACCTTTAAGACAGATGTGTACCTTTTGAAAGGGTCCCAGTGACAGCTTTTGTACCTTTTTTTCTGAGAGCGTGTGTACATACTTTACTTGAAGTCTTTTGTACCGTAAGGTTTCTTTTGTGAATGCACTATAATAGATGAACTCTTTCAGTTAGTCTCTTTTCTATCTAATGGTCTCATGACATGTCCAACAAGACCCTACTCATCACCACCGGCTGGTATTCAAAGATCGCTGAGAGAACATGTTGTTTACCATTGGGTTTCGTCCAGATTCTTTGCAAGTTTAGAAAAGAGACTGTTTTGTTTATCATTTCTTTTCACAGAATTTGCCATTTATTATTGTTCGTCCTCCAGCTCCCCAGAGACTAGATGAATGCACAATAAGAGAGTATGGACTACTTTATGAAACATAACATACATTATTCAGGCATAAATGTAAAATCCGATTTGAAAACCATGCAAAAAATTGGTACTGTGACCAGCTTCATCCTTACATTCTGACCTACCTCCATTTTTCACACCATTTATGGTCCTTGCGCTTCTGTGAGAGTGCTGCTTTCTTTGTATCTACACAGTGTGTCTATTTTGCAAGAAACTTGAGCCATCCCATGAAAAAAGAGTCCAAATGTTAATGTTCTGACCCCTCTTGGTTTTGACCTCTGAGCTTGTTGATGTTGAGCTCAAACTCTTTCTAGTTTCTCATCATCTTGCACAGTTGATGAGGTTGTTGTTTTTAGCAGGCTTCTGCTATCTTTTCAGACATGTATTCCCAAAGGAGTCTCAAGTCAGTGAGAGACTGTTTTATTAAAGTGCGAGCCAGTTAAATTTGCATATTGAGGAGAGTGGGGTAGCGTTAATGCGTTAGCTTTATTTGAAACTTTTTATTAATCCTGAAATATAATTGCACGTGTCCGCTTTCCCTCTTGTTTTAAGGTGGTACGTGTTACCTCACTCGCTTGTAATCTGTAAAAATGTTTCTGCTGGGGTTTACTTTTGGATTCTGTAATATTGAGTCATCTGGTATCAGATAGCAGGAATGCTCTGCTCATTCTCTACTGGATCAGCCAAGAGTAAAAGAGTTTTGTACTTTGTGGTTAAAGTTCAGAAGAACCACAGAAGTACAGATGGTTTTGTAGTACATCTGGATTTATGCTGCCCCTGCTAACTACTTAGATTTTTTTATTTATTTATTTTAATCCATCAATCAATAGCAACAGCAAAGGGCTTCCAAACACAGCTCCTTGAGCGCATGCGGTGATATTGCCTTAAATATCTGCCTGAACGGAAAGAAAAAATAAGTATTTTTTATAGAAAATTCAAGGCTTGATAAATGTTCTGTGTCTGTAATTGTAGGGTTCTTTATATTTGGATTCTTTATATACACAGCTGTGCAGTTTTATGCACATTTTGTGTAAGATGTCAGTGTCATACTTAAAGGGACAGTTCACCCCAACATTATATTATTAATTATATTGAAAATGAAATTATTCATTACTTACACTTGTATCGTTCCAAACCTTTTTATCAATGTCCCATATATATATATATATATTTATAAACTACCGTTCAAATGTTTTTAGCACAGTAAGATATTTAATGGTTTTTAAAGATGTTTCTTCTGCTCATCAAGGCTGCATTTATTAGATTAAAAATCCAGAAAAACTGTAATATTGTGAAATATTATTTCAATTTAAAAAGCTGTTTTCTGTGTGAATATATTTTAAAATGTAATTTATTCCTGTGATAGAAAGCATCATTACTCCATTACTCCAGTCTTCAGTGTCACATGATCCTTTCAGAAATCATTCTAATATGCTGATTTATTACTAGAATTAATATTAGAATTAATGTTGGAAACGGTATATTTGCAGCCAAATATATTTTTTGGAACCAGTGATTTTTTTTTTTTCTTTCTCTCTCTCAGGATGAATAACAAGTGAAAACAACATTTTTTTACCAAATATAAAACATTTCTAAAATGTAAATCTATGCTGTGACTTTTTTTGTTCATTTAATAGATCCTTGGTTAATAAAAAGTATTAATTTCATTCAAAGAAGAACGAATAAAAATGTGAACAGTAGTGAAACGGTAAACTACCAACACTGATAATAAAACATCAGCATATTAGAATGATTTCTGAATGACTGGAGTAATGATGCTTTGTATCACAGGAATAAATTACATTTTAAAATATATTCACACAGAAAACACTTATTATAAATTGAAATAATATTTCACAATATTAATTTTTTTCTGGATTTTTAATCTAATACATGCAGCCTTGATGAGCAGAAAAAACATCTTTAAAAACCATTAAATATCTTACTGTGCTAAAACTTTTGAACGGTAGTGTATATATATTTATTTATTATTATTTTTAATAAATTAAATTATATTATTAATTATATTGAAAATTATATTAATAATTACTCACACCCTTGTCTCGTTCCAAACCTGTAAGACTTCATCTTTGAAAGACAAATGAAGATTTTCTCAGACCTAAAAAAGTAGTTGGTACATTGATCAAATAGTTACAAAACAATTGTGTCGTCAGTGGTTCAACCATAGTTTTATGAAGCTACAAGAATAATTTAGCATTTTAATTTGTGTTCCAAAGATGAACCAAGATCTTACGGGTTTGGAGTAATGATTGACAAAATTATATTTTGGGGTAAACTATCCCTTTAAAGTCTAAGTAACCTCAGTGTGATATACATGTATAACTTACTTTTTTGCATGTGGTTTGCAAGGTTCATTTCCTATTTAAGGAACTATACATAAATTAGGCCTAAAGCCACACATTTTGCTAGACATTAGAATCTAAGCAAAACAACATGCTCATAAGTACTATTATGATTCGGTGGCTGTTTAAAAGCTAAATTGCATGGTTAAGTTTATGAACTTTTATAAAGTCACAGAAGATCGCTTTCATTTTGCTACTGTCTCCTAACAAAACCAGCAAGTAATAGAATTAGATCTTTAAAGCCATATTATGTCCAATAAATGTTTTGGGATGTTGTTTCTCTTCAGATATAATTCAGGGAATGAGATGTGGACGGTCACCACTTTAGCTAATGTTGTCAACTGATTGAGCTGAATGGTGACTGCAGCTGGTTTAATAAACTCATTATATGAACTTAGGTTCATTGGAAATAAGTGTCTACATTTCTGCAAAACTCCCCCCCCAAAAAAAACGTGTACATATATTAGGGGTGGCACGGTTCACAAAACCCACGGTTGGGTTTTAGGGTCACAGTTTTCGGTTCTGTACGGTTCTTGTTATTTTTTCTTTTATTCTTTAACACTCCAGAAATGTACTTCAGAAATTATCCACAATTTAGGATACAGTATTAAAAAAGTTATATCATGTAATCATTCATGAACTGAGTTGGATGCGTGTAGCACACTACTTGCATGCAGTCGCAGTTCTATCTATTGTTTTATTTCCGCTGTCATCAAAGGTAATAGAGCGCGGATCGGGACGCATTTTTCTGT
>JAUMHI010000012.1:852499-873048 GCA_032359435.1 Enteromius unitaeniatus
GGATTTGCCACCCAACCACAGTAAATACGACCCCATAAAATGTTCAAGTAAACATTTACTACATTCTTACAGTATTTAAAGCTGAAGTGTGTCGTTTCTGTCACTAGCGCTATTAAGCGTGAATGCAAAGCACAAATGTTTCCCTACTACATAGTGCTCAAAAACAACAGTAGGGAGGTAACGATTCACTCAGCTCACGGTGCGATACGACTCACAATACTGATTTCACAATATGATTTCCTCACAATATTTTTTAATGATATGAAAAGGTGTTGAAAAAATGCTGCACATTTCTTTGTGAAACTAAGTTTGAAGTTGTGAAATTTTCTTTTGAAAACTACATTTCAATTTTAAAGCAACCCACAATTTAAATCAATACCTATTACAAATTAAAGGAATCTCTGCATCTAAACATATTAGGCTAAGACTTTGCATTTTAATTATAATTTCGAAATTTGAAGCAAAATTTTGTACGAACTTTTGGACACAGAATGCCACCAAATGGGAATGAAGTATTACATTTTTATAAAATATTTGAAAATAAATAGGGTGGATAACTCTGGGCGATCACCATGCAAGTGGGAGGAGTCTCATTTTATGGTCGGTCATCACAATCACGGATAACAGCAACACTGTTTATGTATCGCAGGGTACAATTGAATTCATTTGAATTTAACCCGTTTAACATAAAGAGAAAACGTAATACACATAGAACCTTCATTTATGTGTTTTTGACCTACAAGATGCGAGAACAGTCTGCTATTTACGTTTGTACATTACAAACATCTATAGCTTGCTGAAGCACAAGATGTTTGGATTGAGGGATGCTTAGGGACATTTTGCTCTGTTTTGTTCGGACTGAGGAATTTGAATAAAATAAATTGCATCGCCTATCCTCTCAAGATACCTGGAATTAGTGTCACAAGTACCCCAGACCCCAATTTTTGAATCATAAATCTCATAAAAATGATGCAAGCTTCGGGTCTTTCAATGTTTCTATGGCACTGAAACCTACCGATGTCCAAGTTCTGCTCTTCGTGCAACTGATACTCGACTGCCATTGGCTCAACTGTGTTAGAGGGGAGGGGCTTACCGACAGTCAATTCTCTACCAAAGTAAGACTGCACCATGGTACTGCCACAGTACTTTGTTGTTTTCTTTGTGAGCTAAAACTCTCTGTGAAGGAGAGGTGGAGACACAAGACCAGCTGTGTGAAAAATCCCAGGTGGTTCTTCATCCAGTGTTTGACACAGGCCACACAATTCTGACCTGAAAGGCTCAAAGAGTTTCTGGAATTTAAAAAAAATAACAATAATTCTATTTTACTTTCTCAAACCTAATTACAATCCTTTGTGGAAACTAAGTGAAAGAACAGCCTGAAACAATCATCTAAACACCCAAATGAATCAAAGGAGTTCTTGTCTCGTTCTCTCATATGCCAACATAAGCTATCTGTGAATCACTCGTCTTTGAATCTGTGAAGCAGACTTTATATGCACTTCCCCTGAGACAGACAGAGGAAATGAATGAATGCTATCTGATGACATCAAGAGCGGGTCATCCATGTGCTCTGATGTCACACCAGCCCCTCAAACCTCTGGAACAAATCTGCACAACACGTTTAGCAGCAGTCTGTGAGAAACTGCAAGTCTGGTGTCTATTAAGCAGTGGAGGACAGATAGTATATGCATGGAATGGTAAGGAGGTTTGTTTCTCATTAGTTGACTGCTGTTATCTGGTCTCATGTGATGTTCAGCATGCAGTTAAACTCAAACAAGAACGGTCAACAGTCTGTTGAATGGGTTTCTTGTATAAACTGCTGGGAGGGAAATGTGAGGAGCGCTTGCCTCTGCAGAAACAAGTGTTGCTATACAGATTGCTATGGTGTTTTGACTAGTTTAGATAAATCATGTGACATTCAAGACTGGAGTAATGATGCTGTATATTCAGCTTTGCCTCACAGGAATTTTTAAATGATTCTTGCCATATAAAAGTAGCACTTTCTATCTTTTCAACAATAGTGTATGTGTCGTGCACTTCACTATGTATGTTTTTATCATCCATCTTCATTTAGAATCATCACTTAAATTAATAATACACCTATGAGTTCAGTCACTAAAAAGAGAAAGCGTGACCAAGAAAGTATTCATTGTGCTGGAATTGTGAAATAACCAGTGTTTTTTGGATTGCTGTTGAATGTGAATATGAATGATATTTGGCTCAGCTGCTCTGTTAAGCTTTGTTAAGCAATGTTTGGCAGACACTGGCAGATAAACACAGATGACTCGAGTTTTACTAATTTTGCTCTTCTGGATATACTTTAGTACATTGTTCTCTTTGAATAGTTTGTCAAAACAGGCAGAAGGAGTATTATTTTTGATTTTCTCTTGTGAATAAACAAAAGTGTCAGTACAGTGTTTCATTTAAAATAATGGTTAAAACATTGAGTAATGATTATTGGTTTCCTACAGTAAAAAAAAGTAGTTGCCAAAATTCGACCATAAAAAATACAGTAATATTTTAGGGTTTACGGTTTTAAGTTAAATTTACAGCAAAATAACGTAATTTCATTAACGGATATGTTAATATACCAAACTATTAAAGTACTGAAATGTGTTTTGTACACTGATAAGCACCATAATGAGAAAGTCACAGAATGAGCCAAAGAACATATGTAGAAGGAGCTCAGTGTCATTCACACAAACACTAAACACCATCACGATGACTCATTAAACTGAAATATGAAATTAACAGGAATTTAACAACATTAAATGTAACGTACAACCCTAATAAACATAACATAGAAAAAAACTAAGAAGAAACATAGTTATTTCAAAGAACATAAAATCCAAATGCAGGGAATTCTGGGAATGTCAGTTTACGGGTTTATCCTGTAAATTACATTAACCGTTTAACAGGTTTTTACTGTAACATTTTCAGTTTTTTACAGTTAAAATCCAGTTTTTACAGTATATTCTCACTATTAACTGCAATAAATTAAGGTAATCATTAAGTTTAGGCAAGGAATAGTGCTAAAATAGTGTCATACAGAATAAATAATTAATATGGTAGTAATATGCATGCTAAGCAAAAAGTCTCTAAACTAAAATGTTTCATTATGCTGATAATCTCAAAATGTTTATTTGAATTCGCTGATAGCTCAGTCTGGGTTTCAATTTGGCTTGTAACTGGCCTCAAGCTGTCCCACCGTGCTTGTTTGGCGAAATTGTGAAGCATAACTGGGAATATGAATCAGAATTATATTTAGCTGTGACGGTCACGTGGCCTGTTGTTTACATTTAAAAGATAAACACATTTCAAGGTTTGATATGAAGAGTATTGCATCACCAAACAAAGGCACGAGTACCTGGCACAAACCCTGTGGAGTTTTGAGTAGAAAATATTTGGCATTTTGCTCCATTATTATGTTGTTGAAAGAATGTAGCAGAAACCCGCCTGAGCCTGATTAATGTTACTTTCACAGGAAGTGGATGGTGGGATGAGTTAGAGTACAGGAAGTGGTACAAGTGATGACAGAGTGCCAGATGTGTTGGCTGCATGAGTGTGTGGATGAATAGATGTATATAAGTAACACCCATGTGCTATAACTTCTGTCACAGTTAGCTTAGGAAATTGTATGTTGATTTTAAAGGGTTACTTTTATTTTATATTAAATCATGCTGTTCTGTATCAGCCGTGACACACAGATGTGCTGTTTTTGTTCAAATGAACTCTTAAATACATGTAGAAGATGTATCCTTGCCTAGCCTTGAATAAAGTCACTTCATAAAGTTATGGCTGAACCACGGATGACAATATTGCATGCAATATATAAAACGAATCTTTTCGCCCTTCTATGGAGAAAATTAAAACGACAGGCTTTGAAAACTACTTCACATAGGTCAGTATTGTATAAAACAGAGAGGTAAACCTGTCAAACAGTCATATGTCTTGCTCTTTTTAAACTGGAATACTCCTTGTCAAACTGACTCTAGTCTGAAACTAGTCTGCCTTCACATCCTGTTTGGCCGGCCTGGCTGCAGTTGTCTGTCATAGATACTGTTTGAGAGTTTCCTCCTTGAGAGCTGGAGTTGTTCCAGAGGAAAGTCTGATCCAGGATTAGGCTGGAGACGCTCATCAGGACAAATACTTAGGCCTCAGCTGGTCTGGAGTCTGTTTTGGGCTGCTAGTATCAGCAAGTCTGCTACTTCAGATACGCTGGATCCACTGGAGTGACTCGGCTCCAGTGCTGTAATCTAAATGAGTCAGCATTGGCTTATCACCAATGCCTCCTGTGTGCCCTTGGGTGTTACAAACAGGGGTGGGGGCACACTCTCATGAAGGACAATATTGACAAGCATGCCGTAGAAGACAGACCTAAGATTCAACGTTTGAATTATTTCATTTATCTGAAGTCTTTTAGTAATAGCTGAGAACATGCTTGGTGTTTCTGAGTTAAATATGAAAACATTGGATATCAGTGGACATTATATTTTTATTTATGTTTATTACATCAGAAATAGCAGAGGTGCATATACAAATACACATACTACTACTTAAACTGAACTGAGCTGGACAATGACTTTTCTGAATTAAAAAATGAATAACGTAAAAGTGTTTAATCTTGTCGTTTTACATCACTGACACTCTATTTGTCCTGTTTGATAGTGTTAAGTGTTTTGACACAATTTGTATTGTTAAAAGTGCTATATAAATAAAGGTGACTTGACTTTACAAATAACCTTTATTTACAAAAAACAGAATAAATCAAAAGAGAAAATAATAAATGTTAGTTTTATAATTGGTGACACTTTATTTTGGTAGTCAACTTGAGACATTTTACCAATTATACACCAAAACAATGCTTTTCTAACCTAGATTTTTTTGTCTTGTTTCCAGACTAAAAATCAAGTCGAAATTAAAAGAGTTTTTACTTGAAACAAGCTAAATAATCTGGCAATGGGCTAAGAAAAACAATCTACTTTGAATTAATTTTCACTACATGTTTACTAACTCTCAGAGTAGACTCTTAGGGGGTTAGTAGAATAAGTTGCCATATATGTATTTTGTGGAAAATAAAGTTATTAATCAGACAGTCTACTAATACTCTTATGACTGCTAGCTGACATGTAGTTGCAAAGTTACTTACTGTTAGTAGTACTGTCTAACGTGAACAATTGAAATAAAGTATTACCTTATAATCTTATAAGTAAATAAAAGTTCCAGTTAGAACCAAAAGTGAATAGAATAGAAGTCATATAATATTACAAGTTTTATACAACATAAATAACCTAATAAAGGGATAAATGAACGGAAGTTGTAGTTTTGAACCAAGCTGATTTCTAGGTTTATTAGAATTACTGGTTATTGGTTGCTTTAGAACAGCATGCAACTGAAACAAATTAGCTCACTACAAATAATTGCAAATTTATCATTTAAAGTACCTCAGTATTTCTTAAATATGATATATATATATCTATATCTATATATATAGATATAGATATAGATATAGATATATATTCGGTAACACTTCAGAATAGGGGGTCAGAATAATGCATTAGTTAAGCATTTATTAATGGTTAATTTTTTCACAATTAAGCCTTAGTTGAGCAAAAACACACTAGTAATAAATGATTAACTTAACATTTTAATCATTAATTACTAGTGTGTTTTTGTTATTGTGAACAAATGAACCATTAATTAATGCTTAACTAAGGCATTATTCTGACCCCCTATTCTGAAGTGTTACCATATTCTTTCTTTCTTGTTTTTCCGAATAATTATCTTTCTAACAAACTCTTTTTTTTTCCTCAACAGTGATTGTGACATCATGGCCTCAGGATCTCCAGACGTCACAGGTGCTACCGAACCATCAGAAGCAGCAGAAGAGTGTTCAGGTAACGTCCAAGTCCCATTTCGGTGTTATAGCATCCATTCGAACGACATCAATCTCACTCTGTCATACATGGAGATCAGACGTGAAGCATTTGGCCACTCTGAACTCTGTATGAAGAGAGCCACGATGCTAGGTCTCTCTGACAGGAAGTCATGTAGCACACAGACAAAGCCAACATTTGTCTCTCCCATACGACCATGCCTTCCGCTGTTCGACATTTGACCTTTCTCTCCAGTTCAGTGTGGGAAGGAGGAAGCCCAGACCGCTAGAGTCAGCCTGCGTGGTGATGTGGATTAGCCATTTCCTCACAAAATAGGTTGCTCACAGAGCCCGATAATCTCCTCTATCGGATTGTGGGTCTGTCTAAGTCCATTAAGTTCGAGAGTTAGTCAGTGGCTGGGGTTTGTTTGGGAGGTGTTAATCTTGTACAGATTTACCACAGGGTGATGATAATTGATCCATGACCAGGGTTACATTCATAAAAACCATTGCTGTTATCTTACATGTGAGTTCATGTAAGGATCCAACTATAGTTGGTATAAATGTAGTTTTTTATTTTTCACTTTTCAGAAATAAAGGTACAAAAGCTGTCACTGGAGCGTTACCTTTTCAAAAGGTATACTTTGTACCTATTAGGTTCCAATATGCACACTTTAAGTACTAATATGTACTAAAATGGACCCTTTAGGTACAAACCGCCCCAGTTATAGTTTTTATCCCTTTATTTCTGAGAATGTAAAAACAAAAACTGCAAAACAAAATCTGATTCATTCAATGATTAATTCAATATAATAATGGCTGGGGCATTGATTTTTGCAAGTGAGCTAAATCATCTGAATCATTGAACAAGCAAGCTCATGCAGATTCATTCTCTGATTCATTCAGTAACGTTCCTATAGTTTTCCTAATTGTGCCTTGAATTGTGATCTGTATTTTATTCACAGTCACTGAGACATAGACTCAAGTGTTAGTATGTTACACTAGGTCCCTATATCTTCAGTAAGTTAATCTAACCAGTAATATCCTCCTTTATAGCCTGCATTGTACGACTGTATGCTCGTTCTGCAGTTAGTGGTTGAAGGTAGAAAAAGCAATCACTTCTCTGTTACGAGGGAGAGGCCTGAAAGGAAAATATGAGTCATGGTAGTGAACGAGACCGTATTGTTCCCTTAAAAGACTGATTTCAAAATACAGTTGAAAAGATGCAGTGCAGAACCTGGGAAAAAGACATTATATTAAAAGTAAATTTTAAATTTGGTACTAGTTTGATTATTGCTCAATTATTTTGACTATGATGAAGTTGATTTATTGTAGCTTTTACTAGCATAAACAATTATTGTACAACCCTGAGATTAAACCTCAGAGTAAACAATGCAAAACTTTGTCCTAGGGCACTTAGTGTTTAATGTGGCTGCATTTAAACATACTGAGGCTCTGTTCTTAGAAGGCGATATTTAGCATCCCTTACTGTGTAATCAAATAACCGAGCATTGAGTGGTTTATAAGAGACAGTGAGATCTCTTTCTCTTGTGTGTTGTTTGCTGCCTTTAGACGGGCCCCAGCTGGAGACTGTAGGCTTTGCCAGTAGAGCTACATCATGTGACTCTTCTCAAGATGAGAGTGAGAGAGACAGGATGGCAGACAGCAAGGGAAAACCAATACACAAAGCCTGAAGTCATAAGCCAGTTCTCAAAAACTGGATGGAGAGCAGTAAATTTAGCCACCAACGCTACGACTTTATTCTCCAGAAAGTATTTATTGAGTTGAGTTTATTCTGGAAAAGGGGGTGGGGAGCAAAAGCTCATTTGCATTTAAAGACACAGGCACACAAAAAAATAGTGTTTCTGCTTCTACTCAAAATAATGCAATATTATAAATATCGAAATTGATGCAATAAATGACCTGTTGGGTATTTTGAGCTGAAACTCCTCAAACACATTCTGAGGACACTGGAGACTTATATTACATTTTGTAAAAAAAGGGCATAATATGTTTTCTTTGAATATAAAGCAGTAGTCTCATTGACTGTGTGTGTGTGCAATATGAACCAATCAGCTTGTGCCAAGTAGTTTAACGCTGTGAATATCATCAGTTTGCATGAACAACCCATCAGCCTGAGCCATCTCGAGTTTCATGGGAGAACTTACGTTTAAGTGCCGTTTAAGCGTCTTTAAACAGAGTGTTTAATGCTGCTCAGAGGAGCCACACCATTTATAACTGCATACTATTATACTAGGGGCTGAGGTGGGTCAGAGCAGAAATAACTTTATAATAATAATAATAATAATAATAAAGTTTTTATGCTGCGTTGCGTCTTTACACTGATTTTTGAGCAGGCACAGGGCAGCCTTAAGTTGGATTGGAGTTGTGATTGGAGTCAGTGGTTGTTAGCATAAATAGGATGTTTAAAACAGTCAAATTGGCTAGTGTTGTTGTCAAAAAATCTTCTCACAACAAGTTCAAGCCATCACTGGGAATTGTGTTTGTTCTCAGTAGAAAGAATGATTCTACTAGTAAAGGTCATCATCCTAGTATTGTTCATGCAGCTGTACTTCATTAAAGACCACTGACTTTTTCAGTAGAATTAGACTGACCTTTTAATGTTTGCTTTTTAAGCCCTTCTGGATCTTAACCTTTGGCATGAATAAAATCAGTTTACAATCTAATTGTTAAAGCCAGCTGAAATCTCCAACACTGCAGGTGATGTCAAGTCACATGTCATGATGCATGAAAAATACACACCAAATTTCTATTGACTGCTATGCATAGAGACATCTATATGATAAAAACAAACATTTCATTGTATTCCAGTGAACTGCATAATTGATTAACTAAAATAATCCCTTGATTTAATACTAAATGGGGTACTGGGCCTCAGTTGTGTGTTTAACAATATTGTTGTGTGAAATGATTCAATATTAACCCTCACTGGGCCCATTAACAAATGAGTTTTTAAAACGATCAATTCTACAGCCATTTCACTAAATATAATTAGTGCTTTATTGGCAACTAAAGATAAATTAGTCTTACATAAGACACCAGGAGGGAATATATATGGGTCTACAATGACATTTTGTTAAATAGTTATTATATAAACGCGTTTATTACCATTTTAAGCAGTCTACAGGAATTCGCTGTCAGATGTATTTTACCATGATCAGTAGGACTCCAAACTTTATCATCTTGACCCCAATGCAAGCGGTATTTGCGTCATAATATTTTGTTTAGATAAGTGAACACTGACTAATTGTAAGCACATGTTCAATGTTTGCTTCAAGCCTTTTGATATTCAGGATTCTTCTATGAGAGGCCTTCAAAAGTGGTACTCATTTAAATATGTTTATGTTGTGTTTTTTAATCCAGGGAAGAAGAAGTCCAAATTCCAGACGTTCAAGAATTTTTTTGTAAAGAAAAAGAGGAAGGAGAGTCCTTCTCCGTCGTGTGAAAGTGGTTTAAAGGCCAGTCAGTCGAATGATGATATCAACACCTCAGAGCCAACCATCAGCCATGCCAACAGTGACAATGACCACGGGTGAGCTAATACAGTTCAAATAACTTTGAAACGGATTACACTTTACCAATTATTTATGATTATGGTTATGATCTGCTTCATTCCAAGATCCAAGATGAACATGGGGAACAAAGCCATGTCACATGATAGTGTCTTCGTGTCTGATTTGCCCTCATCAGAGACTAATGAAGGTCTGGGGGCATCCCAAGACAGCATTCATGGGAAAGTGAAATCTCTACAGGTATTCCAGTCTGTTATGGTTAATTCATATATATATATATATATATATATATTTTTTTTTCTTCATGTGATTCCAGACAGACTGATGATGATCAGATCAGATCTCTGTGTGGAGCACTGGCTGTTGTCAGACAGTAATCTCACTTTATTGCAATTACAATAAATGACAAAAATAATGCTTGGAAATGGAAACTGATATTTACAACTGACACGCTACCGCAAAAGATTAACTTAAAACCAGTTTTTGATAGATGAAGATATTCCAAATGTCTCCAGTTCTAAACACTATTAAAAATGCATAAATAATAATAATTAGATAATAATAGAGTTGTCTACTCTTCCTAAAACTCTTCATATATATATATATATATATATATATATACATACATACAACATTAACAAAAAACATTATATTACATATTAGCATATTGCAGTAAGTAACAAAATTGCATGCAGTATATTATTACATTTCTAAATATTATATTTAGAAATGTATAATCAGTATATTATTACATTTATAAAAAAATAAATTATTAGAATTATTTTATAATTTATGGGCACAATTAAAAGAACTAAATAAATAGAACTCCCTATCAGGTTATCTCTTTAAAAATATAGCTTTTATTAGTTTCTTTTAGTTACTTAATTTTCTGTCTGTCTACAGTAATTTACTTTAATATTATTTTGACATGTTAAATTTTACTTTTTTTTTTTAATTGCAAGTACAATGAACAGAAAATGAAAGAGATCATGTAATATTTAGTTTCACCTCCTGATGCTGAAAATCAGCTTTTTCTGAAGCTTAAACATTTTCTTTCACTCACAAGAGAAAAATAAAAACGATTAAGTCTTTCAGGCTCTGTTTTGTACCATTTTTATGGAAAGTGGCATCCGTGTGCTCAGATGGAGTGTATAAGTATCTGTTTTCTTTCCTGTCCTCTTTCTTTAATGAGAATTAGTGAACGCACTGGACTTTGGTATAAAATTAGCAGGTCTAAGCTTCAAGGCACAGAGCCTGAGATTTTCACTCTTGACGTTTTGCCACCAGCACATTAAGACATTGTCAATGTCACTGATAGACAATACACAGAAATCAACCGTAAACAAATGTGTATGTGATGTTCAGTACCTTTATAAACCTTAAATATATTTATGTGAGTATCAGTTTATAAAGTCCCACCTGGATGCCCACAATGGCCTACTTTCCCAAATCTGTCTCACTTGTGCTTTGGCATTGATTAAATGCTACCTAGCGTAGCTTTCCTGATGCGGTAAGCATATTAGCCGTAGACATACCATATAGGAAGTTTGTCACTGAGCCAGACATAAGAGCTGCTCAGGAATGAAACCTGTCCATTAAAAGAGGAATCAGCCACTGTTTGAAAGAAGAAGATCATCAGAGTATTAGATAATTATATACACGCACATAAATATATATTTATTTCTTTATTATTATTATAATTATTATCATACTGAGCTTAATCTTGTAAAGAGCAGTGTCTCATTTCAACACATAAATGTACAATATAGTAGCTAGTAGTAGTGTGTGATTAATCTGTTTGAACAGTTATTAGCTGGGTTTCAATCAATAAAGTTGTGAATTTAAGTTATGCGCAAAAATAAATATCGCATAAAACATTTGAGAGCAAGCAGTGCTTGTATCCAACAAAATTGTCACTTCCTGGTAAACTGGCAGTAAGTATTACTAAGAAAACTAGGAGAAGCTACTGATTAAAGTATTTTTCATATATGATACGTTACTCATGCCTCGTGTGATACTTCAAAAGGAGTTACTTCGTAACGTTACGGTTGAACCACTGATGGCAAATGGACTATTCTGACAAAGTCTTTCATACTTTTCCGGACCTTGACAGTGTCGGCATTTATTCGGCAGCCAATGAAACATAGCTATTAATAGTTGATGTTTCTGTCCTGTCTGTAGCTGCAGCTGAAGCAGGCCATTCGTCTGGGCTCTCCTCCATCACTTCTGTGCGGAAGGAAAGGAGAGGACGCAGGGGCTCTTTCTGAAGATGATGGTCTTCCCTGCAGCCCTCCAGAGTATTCCAGCCTCCACACGGTGCTGGCCACTCCTCCTCACATGGTACGCCTCTCCTCGCTCATCGCTCACATCAGTTTAGACTCAAGGATTTGTATGGCACAGATATAGCTTCGGGCTGCGTTCTCCGAAACCACCGCTACGTCGTTCTTAAGTTGTACCTTAAGACGTACCTTATCTGTAGCGCCTGTTTTCCGAAATCTTCTTAGTTAAGTATACCTTCTGTAAGTCATTCGTTCGTAAGGTTGGTCTGGAGCGCTCTTAGCGATACCTTATCGCTGCTGACATGACCACCAATATGCAAAAAGCTTTTTTACATCACAGTTTAACATAACAGTTTAATATAAAATCTGATTTAGCATTAAATTTACATTTTTACCTTACTTTAAATTTTTACACATAAAATGCTTAAGCTGTTATAGCCTACACCCAGTGAATAGAAGTGTTTTCATTAATAAAGTTTCCATAAACTAATGGTTTTTTTAATTACTGTCTTAAAGCACATCAGCTGTGAACCACTTGACAGAAAAGGCTTAAGAGTCTATATGAAGAAAGATGAGTTTACACAAACTTTAAATGGCAGCGCTTGCAAAATCGTGCCATTTTTTTGGAGGCCGTTATGCGGACACTCACAGTGGTGGTTCTACATTGAATTACTCCCTTGGCGAGACCCCCTCTTAAGCCCGTTTTATGATTTCAAATAACATAAAGGAAAATCATAAAATCATTTATTTTGAGTAAAAATGAAAGAAATAATAAAAAAGCTGAAAATACTGCATTGGGAAAGGTTAGGGAGGACTTTGTTTTCCCAATAAAGGCGTAAACCATGACCATCACATCTATTTCATGATGTGAATAAAAAAAAAAAAAACATTTACACTCAATAAGTTGTATTCTTTTTTATAATGCACTTCAATCGAGGTTGACGCTATACGGCTGGTGGGTCTTCATACGGAGAACATTAACACACGTGAGGGTGTGGGATTGCATACTTGCTAAATTATAAACACATAAACGTATTTATTTCTGCATGTTCATATTTAAATTAGCCCCAATAAAGGCAATTTGTACTATTTCTAAAACGCTTCTTTATAAAGAACATTGTTTTCTCATTACGTCTCCTATACCGTTGTGAAGGAAAGAGAGCACAATCGATCATCGAGGCCTCGATATCAACGGACAGCACCTGCTAAGGTCGCTCTTAAAAAGGATACCTTAAGCACCATCCTAAGGTATAGTTCGGCGAACACACGTAGAAAGGGTATAACTGTAGTTAAGGTGTACCTTTTGAGTCTTCGTAGCGCGCTGAGAGACAACGTTAACGGAGAACGCAGCCTTGATCTGTAAAATTCACAAACCACTGAAATGTGCAAACTATTAAAATCAGACTGAAGTGATCAGAAAGCTTTTTAAAAATAAACTTCAGTCATTTGTGCCTAACGTTGAGATCCTTCAGAAGGATGCTACACGGCACAGGTGTTTACTCTTATTATTAGTTGTGCGGGTGTTTTGAAATAAAAATATCATGCTTGCTTGCTTTGACTTGATAAATGTTTTCTGGGAAGGAAGTTGAGAAGGATGTTCTCATAGTATGTTTCCATACTTTTGGAGGGCAGTGTATGTCTTAAGGCCTTTACTTTCTCTCAGAACTGTTATTTTTGGGTAAACCAAACCGTTTTGGTTCACATTGACTTCCATTATATTTTTGATCTGACATATCATTCTGAAGCTGTTTCCTTATAATCATGTTGTGCTTTCATCACCAAATACCATATACAAAGTCAAGTAATCAGGCACACTGTGATAAACGTGCTCTGCATGCCTGGGTATTTTTGGCTCTGTGAAAAGCGTGTAAGAGCCTCAGACATCACGGGGCATGATTGAATAGACAGGAAGCTCCCTGCTGAGTTCACTAACAGGATTAGTGGCCGTACCGTTCCCCTCGCTGTACCTGCCTCCCCTCCAATCTCTTCAGAGATGTACACAGTCCCTGTCCTCACCTTCCCCAAACTTCAGCACAGCGGGACCAAAGCTACTCTTTAATTTAGAAAATCTCATATAGCTACAGCGAGTTTGGAGATACTAGTCCAGACTATTAAACAAGTGAAAATGTATTTCAGATCTTTCTTATGTTCATCTAGGCTTTATATTATATTTTAAAATATTATATGCGTTGCAAAGCTGAATTTTCATCAATCCTTACACTAGTCTTCGGTGTAACATTATCCTTCAGAAATCATTCTAATATGCTGATTTATTTGTTATTATTTATTATTATCAATGTTGTTGTTTTTGTAAATTGCATTGTGATGTAAACTGATTCTTTGATGAATAAAACGTTATAAAGAACGGCATTTATTAAAAATAGAAATCTTTTCTAACAAAATAAATATTTGCCATCACTTCTTATCAATTAATTAATCAATTATCAATTATTTATTCTTTAAAAAAAACAAGAAAAATGTACTGAACCCAATCATTTGAATGGCCGTTTATTTAGGTTGTTAGAAAGGAATTTAATTTAAAATAAATGCTGATTTTTCACAATATATTTTTTTTTCTGTATTGTTGAGCAAATAAATGCATGCCTTGATGAACAAGAAACACCTTCAAAAATTAAAAAATGAAATATTACTGTTTCCAAATGTTTGACTGGTAATGTATATCACATTTTCTTGTGATTGATCAGGTAAAATTAGTCAACATGAAACGTTTAAACAGGAAATGATTAAATGTCTCTTTATCGTTGCAGTCGGTGGATTTGACCCAGAGTTCCTTGAGCATGGAGGCCTCAGACAGTGAAGATGATCAGGTGACACAAGCACTCATAAATCACACGCTACATCACACACCAGTAGTCTGTGGAAGGCTTATGTTAAAGGAATGTTCATCATTTACTCACCCTCAGTTCCTGCCAAACTTATGTGATCTTTATTCATCTTCAAAACAAATGCAGATATTGCATTACATGGAAGAACAAACATTGCTGGTTCTCACATCAAACAAGTACAATGTCATTTAACATATTTAATGTGCTCTTTGTGTATTATGATCAACGTTTATATGCAAATAAAAACCTTAATTGAATCTGCAAATCACTTAAACCATAAAAAAGTGATCTTGGAATAAACACGTGGGTTATTTTTACAATGCTTTTTTACAATTTCAAATCATGCAAATCTCTCAGGAGTCTTAATTTGTTGCTTAAAAGTTAACATGAGGGTGACTGAATGAACAGTGTGTCTGTTTTAGGGTGGACTATCCCTTTAAGACTGAGCGCAGTCGCATGATTTGGATGGTGATGTCATGCATTTAAATGCAAATTAATTACAGCTGCATCTACATGTAGGCAAATTGTTTGTAGGCAAACACACTAATGCAGTGCTTCCCAGCCCTGTCCCTGGAGGCACACCAACGGTACACATTTTCAGTCTTTTCCTAATCAAACACACCTGAATCAACTCATCAGCTGGTGAGGCACACGTCCAGCCTCAGAAACACACTTTTGTTTGGAGCTTTTAACTCTTTTTCAAATCTTGGCCGTAGTTTAAATATTTTTGAATAACATGCAGCTGGATTTTCTGAGAAATGGTGTGGAATAATTTGGTTGCGGGTATCACTTAATATTCATACATTGAAATCTGTTTTGGTCCACTGCGTATCATTTGAATCGAGCACCTCTGGGTGTGGATTCAGATTAGTGGCGTGTTTGGAATGTTCCCATGAAGCCCAGCGCTTGAGAGATTTGTACTGAGAGTGTGCTTACCTGCAGTTTTTTCGGCTAGTTTGGATCAAGTGTTGTGTGATCAGCGGTGACGTGTTCAGAACGAGTGCTTTCACAGTCAAAGGCAGTTGGAAACACAGACATTAGAGAGCAGGACACTGCTTGTATCCAGTAGAAAGTTAGATTTGAATTTCAAATAAAAGTGAAGCTAGTGTTCATTGAAAGGGCGTTTCTACGACTCGGTGCACATGCATCTCACGCAAGACACCATTGCTTAGCCAAAACTGCTCCCAAACTCTCTCAGACCACTGAAAAACATGCACTTTTGGATTTGTCTTGTTGCCAGGGCTTAAAATAGCATGTGTTTGTGTTATGCAATGCTTTGAGCCGAACCAGAGGATGTTTGAAGAAATTGGGTTTGGGTGAGAAAAGTGCTGTTGGCTATTTTAAAAGGGGATTCATTTCTGTTATACACGAACTCTCCAAAGGGTGGGTTCAGATTTTTTATGTTTTTAGTTTTTTTCAAAGCACTCACCGTGCCTGTATTTATTTGATCAAAAACACAGTAAAGGGAGTAATATTGTGAAATATTATTACAATTTAAAATAACCTTCTTTTTTTTTTTATAACTATTTTAAAATGGAATTTATTTCTGTTATGCAAAGATGAATTTTCAGCATCATTCAGTCCAGTCTTCAGTGTCACACAATCCTTCAGAAATCATTGTAGTATACTGATTTGCTGCTCAAGAAACATTCATCATTATAAATATTGAAAATAGTTTTGCTGCTTAATATTTCTTTTAAAACCATAAAGTAATAAAAAGACAAAAAGTAGAAAATAATACATATATAGTAAGTAAAACGAACTGTGTTTATTTTAAATAGAAATTTAATGTTATAAAGTGACTTGATCAATTGAATGCATCCTTTATAATAAAAGTATTAATTAAAAAATAAAAAATAAATTACATATATGCATGCATTGCATGAATACTATTGAATGCATGGCTTAGGGACAATCAC
This sequence comes from Enteromius unitaeniatus, assembly GCA_032359435.1. Classification (NCBI taxonomy): domain Eukaryota; kingdom Metazoa; phylum Chordata; class Actinopteri; order Cypriniformes; family Cyprinidae; genus Enteromius; species Enteromius unitaeniatus. Next base: position 868,952 of record JAUMHI010000012.1, read on the forward strand.
ACAAGAAAGAAAGCAAGTAAAGGATGATTTAAAAAATAAATAAATAAATAAATAAAAAGCACAACTGTAAAAATATTCTTTTACATTTTATAAATTTTTCAGATTTTCTGTGTTAAAGGGGATGTATTTATTGGTTGCCTGATGTATAGATATCATATCAGCATCAGCCATGAAAGCCCATATTAGTGAATGACTAGTGAAATCTGACAGTGTTGTTGAATGCTGGCTGTCTTGGACTGCAGGGGTTACGAGTGAAGTAGGCGTGTGGTCTGAAAAGCATTCCAGCGGTTCACCCTCGCAGCCTGGCTGTCTGCTGGAAATGGGATATTCCAGTAATCTGGGTCAAAACGGCTGCCAAGCTGGACCTGAGCGCAGCACAAACACACAGCATGTCTCGCTTAGAACTTATTCACACCAGTTCCTGACATACTGCACCGTTAAAAGCATGTTAATGCCAGCTTTTTTCATTTTCAAAAGTGTCAATATGAAGTCAATGCTCTTCTGCTGAACAAAGCCTGTTTCTTCCACAGAATAAAATCAAAAAAGCGGTAATTGTGGAAAAAATTCTGACTTTTATATCTTGCAATTCTGACTGAATGCGAGAAACGAAAATCAGGATTGAGACCAGTGTTGCCAATTGTAGCTAGATTAGTGACTTTTATAGCAACATGAACAAACCTCATCTGCCCACTGAACTATATTCGTCTTTAGATCAGTGAATTTGCCATTATGATGTCATCTAGTGACACTTAGCTACGAGTTTTAGATATTTCAATTGAAAGCAGTAAGCAACACTGATTGAGATATAAATTAAAGCCCTGTGTACATTAGTATTCGTTTTAAAACGCATACGTTTTGCTAAGGTTATGCCTCTCTTTCACACTAATCCAGCGTTTTCCAACGAGTTTTGAAAGCTCTTGAGTGTAAACAGAGCAAAACTGAGACATTTGAAAGCAATGGCGTGGCTGCTCTGCATATCCTAGATGACCGTGTGATCAATAACATCATGCGCGTTGTACCCATAGATGAGTTTTTGTAGATTCCTCATTCGATCGTTCCAAGCACACAAACACGTTCGCAATCTAAATATGAATGCATCTACATATACATATCTATACTTCTACCTGCATGAATGATCATGTGACATGCGTTTTAGATTGTGTAGTTTAAACAGAGATCGTTTCTGAAATGCAGCGGAAGAGAGAATCGTTTTCATTCTAAAACGCCGTTTTAAAACAAAAACGCACCAGTGTGAACAGGGCCTTAGAACTGCAACGAAAAAGATACAAGCTTAGAATTTAGAGTTTTATCACAGAATTATTAGGATAATTATTGCATCTCGCAATTCAGTTTTTTTGTTTGCTCTACGAAATAAACAGTAAAATAATTTCTTGCAATTCCAACTTTTTTCGAATTTCTAGACAAACAGTCAAAATTCTGAGTTTTTAACTCATAAATGCAGGAAAAAATAAATATTTTGTTGTTGAAAAGTTGGAATTACTTCTTTTCACTACTGTTTTTTGCAATCGCAATTGCATGATTATTTTTCATGCAATTGCATGAACACAATTCAGACTTTTTTTTAGAATTTCAAATCAAAGTTGTGAGAAACCAACTAACAAGCTGAAAAGATTTCCATATTTTGTGATAAAAATGTTAGCTTTTATTGTTTTAATGAGCGGAAGATGGTGGGAACAAGCTTCCATACTTTTTTAAGCTTCATGAATAATATTTAAGTAATAATAATAGGCAATACATGCTTTATTTATGTTTCCACAGAATTGTTCCTTCAGTTAAAAGCAACAAATCTTTACAAATACAGACTTGGTATTAGAGATGCAGATCTAAGAAAAAACTGTGCTTATACAGCGGTAAGGAGCAGCAGTCTCAACATTGCCAACATAACCTTCAGTTGTTTCTGCTGGAGAGGATTCTGTTTGCATTTCATTTGGGAAGGAAATAGCTGAGGACAATCATCGTAATTGGTCATGATGAGTCAGTGGTGGTGAAGGTGCCTGGGAGCTTTTTTTATTTTTTTATTACGGTTCGTGCTGAATGCAAGAATGACCTCGAACAAGAATTTATTCTGCTACCATGATGCCACTCTGGTTTTCTGGTGGTTAAGAGATGGAAAGAAGTGCTTTGAATACGACCGTCTATTTGAAAGCGTAAGACAAATATGGAGGTTTTGGTGGGGAAGTGGTTTGAAAGGATTTTAAGAGTACTATTATTTTGAATGAAAGTTGTAAACAAATTGCACGTCTTATTGAACTTATTTAGACTTGCTAACATCTGTCTTTTTTGTCCCCCTTCATCGTATGAAGATGTCTTGTGAAGCGTCTTCGAGACCCGGCACCCCTCAGAGCTCGGTCCCTGCAGACTTCAGTCTTCCCGCCAGCTCCGTCTCCTGCTTAGACAGCTCAGCTGCCCGTCACCGCATCGCTGTCAAAGCCAACGCTTGCGCCAAGAGAAAGCCTGCCAGTGTAAGATTCTTCAAATTATCCATTCATACACTTTAATGAACTGTGGTGCGTCATCATATCAGGCCAACAAGCTGCTAGTGATGTTTTATTCTTGTTTAAGTCGTCTTTTGGAGCGTTGCAGGAATCCGAAATGGAAAAACATTCATCAGTTTATGTTAGCGGTTGAACTCAGCTGTGTGCTTATTCATGTTTAGAGGCAAATGTTGGACATGAGAAGAGACCTGAGGGAAAGAGTGCTGCTCAGAGACACAGAAGACAAACTACGCATGATGGTCACATGTATTGGAGAAGAACATAAAGGTTTGTTTGTCTATATATTTATATATATATATATATATATATATATAATCAACACATACACTATAAAAAATGGTAACCAGCAACTATTACCTTAAAGCTACTTCTATTTCAATATGTTTGGTATAAATTAGTGGTGTTAAAAGATTAATCGCATCCAAAATAAAAGTTTTTGTTTACATGGTGTATGTACGTGTACTATGTACGCACACATATAAACCCAAATACATATATAATGCAAACAAATGCATGTGTAAATGTTTGTTTCACAGCAAATCAGCATGATTTCTGAAAGATCATTTAACACTGAAGACCTCAGCTTTGATCACAGAAAGAAATTGCATTTCAAAATACATTATTACTAAATACATCTTACTGACCCCAAACCTTTGAACTAATAACTGTTTTTCTTTTGCCGAATTTGGTCTAGATTTGCCGGCAGAACAGGTGAATGATTCAGACCGTGAGTCGTTTGCATCTGAACAGGAGGAAGAGGAAGTGAATGACTCGGGCCAGTGTCTCAAAACGTCTGCAACATCCTCCATCTCAGCTGGAGACGTCTCTGAAGGAGAGGAACAAGTTCCTGGCGAGGATCACGCCCCCAAGCCTGAGGTCCCAGAATTCTCTTGGGAGAGTCCAGTAACACTTGAGCTGCAGGCCGATGACTTCCTGTTGGACACAGGATGTGAGGTCGTTCCTGAGGAGCAGGGGTCACTGCTGGAGGAAGTGTTGAGCTCCCTGAAGAGCCCTCTTGCATCAGGACTAGCACTGGAGCATGAGAACATGCTTGTTCAGAGTGAGGTACAGCACATTCAGTGATCTTCAAGAAACAATGAGATAATCAGCTGCGTAATGGTTGAAGAAGAAGTCTGAGAGTAATTTAAAATAGTGCAAGATTTTCGTCAAATGTTTAAATATAATGACTGTAAAATAATCATGTGGTGTTTTTTCTTAAATTCAAAGACAAAAAATGTTTTTTGTTTAAATTAGTTGAGGAAAAAATAAACATTAAACACTTTTCCTTGGTTTACTAAATTTACCCGCTAAAATGTCATTCAGTGTTATGATCTTGTCAGGCATAGAAAAGATTAATTACTTTCATTTAGTTGCAATTTTAGCATTTTATTTTTTCCTGCTAGGCTAGGTTTTGCCAGTTTGTCAGTAAAATTTTTTTTACACCTTTCAAATACAATAAAATTAAATATACATATATAAAATATAGAAAAGAACTAGAAAGCATAAGTCAGAATGAGCATATTGTTTGAATTTTTACATAAATATTGTGACATAAATATAATGACAATGTAACATTATTTC
>JAUMHI010000012.1:883374-894396 GCA_032359435.1 Enteromius unitaeniatus
TTCTTTTTTATTTATTGTCACAAAAATCCAACCCTAACAGAGGAACATCAAAATATATTAAAGTTCTGATAAATAAAATGTATAAAAATACAAACTTATGATATGAAACGTAAAGTCAAATCAAAGTTACCATTTTACCAGTTTATTTTATTTTTTTAAATATTAATTTATCAGCCATTATAAATGCCGATACCGATAGTTTGCAAAATGCCTAATATCGGCCGATATAAGTCGGGCTCTACTTGCAGGGTCAAAAACACTTTAATTTTCTTATAATATGAATTTATTTTAACCTTATTTGCTAATCGACTCCCAAATGATCCGGTCAAAGATTCATGTTTTCTAACCCCTACTTTGATTGGTCGATTTAATTCTAAGCACTGTTACACACTGCATGAAAGCTTACTTTCAAAAATCCATAATCACGGCACTTTAAAATATAACCAGAATAATAACTAAAATTACATCAACATCCACACCAACAAAAGGTAATTTTATGTTAATGATAAGCTTTAAATGCTTAACATTTTTGGGACAGAAAATTTTAAATGTAAGTATTGGGTTTCAACTTACTTAAAATATTAAATATTTGTAACTTTAAAAATTTTGACATTTCTTAAGATGTAATTTTATAGAAACTTTATGCTTTTTTATTATGTACATAAACGGACCAAGGTGAACATATTTAGACAGGTTGTTAACCAAAATGACTACAGTAAAATTCCCTTCGTGAAAAGTAACCATGGTTTTACTAAAGTACCAAGTTTGTTGTAGTTAAACCATGTTAACCACAAATTAAGGATAGTTCTGCTAAACTAAAAATAGTTTAACCATGGTATTTCTAGTAAACTGCGATTACACAAATGCAAAATCCACAACAAAACAAGAATAAAAAACATGTTTACTGCAGTTTTACTATAATAAAACCATGGCTATTTTTTAACATTACTACAACAATATACTTTGTGTTATTATTGTTAAAACTGTGATCTTACCTAATCTCATAGATTTAAATGATTATTAAAACTTTATCATTATATTTAATTAATTATATTTATCATTACTGGTGGGCAACTTCTGGAGAGTTAAGCTCCAACCCTAATCAAACACACCTGAAGAAGCTGATCAATGTCAAGATCACTAGAAAGTTACAGGCAGGTGTGTTTGATTAGGGTTGGAGCTAAACTCTGCAGAAGATGCCCACCCCTGCCTTAAAGTAATAGTTTTGTAGCAAAATGTTAAAGATTAGTTTTCCGTTGCGGATATATCCAATTTGCGAAGCTTCAAAATAATGATAGCCATCCAGCATTACCAAGCTTTGGAAGAACCAGGATACATTTTTTAAAAACTCGCACTGTGTTGGCCTGAAAGAAGAAAGTCGTACACCTAGGATGGCTTGGGGGTGAGTACCTTATTGTGTAATTTTCATTTTTGGGTGAACTATTCCTTAAAAAACCCTCACCTTTCGGCGAAATTCGGACTGGAGGGCAAGGTCTCAGTGAAAGGGCAAGAGGTGTCCTTTTATTTTAGGGATGTACATATGTCTTTAGACAAATGTCAATACATTATTTTTTTTCCTTTTTCAGAACCTGTGCTTGGTTTATTATTCCATTCAATTTATTTGGCTACTGTAAAAAATTGCAAAAAAGGGAAACTATTTTCAAACATGTTATTTTTCTGGTTTGCTCTGTCTGCAATAGCAAATAGCATTTCTAGTTGACTGTATGTTTTTCGATAATGGTAGAAAATACTTTATTATGTTGATTTCTTTGCCAAAAAAAGACAAACCTGGCTGTCAGTCATGATGGAAGAATAAACAAAAGTTACAGCATGTCCACTAATCAGACCATAATATTTATTCTGTGGGAGTCAACACCTCTCGAGCACCCTTCTCACCTTTTTCACCCCTGACCCATTCATGCCTGCTGTTATTCGGACATCCGTCACATGCTAAGACACACAGTCATTTTTGTTAGCATTAAGAGGCCCGTGTGCTGCAGTATCATACTTTCTCTGTTAGTACTCAACAAAGTTACAGCTTGAGCTTGCCAAAAACCCTTCATGTGGCTAACTCATTACACTGCATTAATCTTTGAGAGTATGTATGCATGTTCAAGTTTTTAAAAGATTTCGATTTTGATGGCCTTTACTCACCGTTTACTCCTGTAGCTCTGAGAATCTCAGATACATACACAGCAATGACGTTCAGTCCACTGGCAGCTCCTTCAGCAACAAACTGCAGCAACATTTCGACAAACTAAAGAAATGAAATGAAGGAAAAACAGTGATTCGATTCCAGAACGTGTCTATGTAATGTGCATTTCTTTTCTTCCAGAGGATTGTCTTTATCTGAACTCAACTCATAGATCACTGGCCTTAGCAATCATTAACCAACACTGACTGACAGAATGACGCAATGCACATCTGATTTAATCATAGCAGTGTTTTGGGGTTTAATGCGAATTCTATGTGCATTGATATATGTGACATGCTGCTGGTGCAAAAATCATGTTTTCATTAATGCACAACAATGTATATCTACAACACAGTAAGTGGACTCACAGACAGCAAGCCAATTATAAAATGCAAATGCATATAACTATATGATAATACATAGTTAGAAAAAAAAAGTAGGTATATCAGTAAAGATTTCCATTGTTTGTTGGCCTGAAGAAAAGGTTAAATGTTTTTTCTAGGTGCTTCTGATATTTTAACAAATCTGTTTCACAACTAATATTTTTTAAATGGCAAACTGCCATTATAATCATTATCAATTAATATTTACATTGACATAATTAATATCAAACAGCAATATAGTTTCATTAAAATCTTTTCATTTTCATTATTATCTCAGGACATTTATTCGTATCCTTTACACTCCCCAAAAAATAATAATACAATTAATAATTGATTATGGGTATATGTATTTTTTTTGTAATAATATTCAGTTTAAATTTAGTACTTCATTGTTGATCTCTTCATTTTTTATATAAAATCTGGGTCCCAAAGCAAAAGAGTTTAGAACAACAATGCTTTATATCTCAAATAACACATTTTTGTATGAAACAATCAATGTAAGAGTTCTAAGAGACATCTGACCTGTGTTTTAAACCTGCGTTATATTTCTATGGTAAGTGCATAAATCATGTTTTTGTTTTTTTACATATGGAGGGATGAGTTGAACTTTCTGAAAGCATGCCAGATATACAGAGCTTCGATTGTACTTAATCCGAAACATTCTTTTTAAAGGGTTAGAACACTTCTGATGACTTGAGATTAAGATTGATTTGTGACCGTACAGGTTTTTCAAAGGAAATAGGCAATAATCTTTAATAGTATTTGAGTTAAAATAAAGTGTGTGTGTGTGCGTGCAAAGCTGCCAGACTGACAGCTGGGCATTCAGCTTAACGTTATCACTCACAGACATGCTCATCTATCACACATACGTTACTTGTGATCAAATAGACACTCTGTGGAACAAGGTCACCTCATTTGGTGAAGGAAGAATGCAAAACAATCAGGAACAGTGTACATGACTTCATAAAGGAAGAAAATAATTACTATACAAAGCAGCACTGTTTGTCGTTCTGGACGCGAGCCACCAAGCACTTGCGCACCTGTTCTTGCATATTTCCCTAAACGACAGTTGTTGCTTTCACACAAGGATGAGCTTGTGCGTGTCAAAACAAGTGCTCTGACACTTTTACTTGTTCTTACCATTGCAACAGAATAGATGTTCTCTGGGCCAAACACTGAGTCAAGGTACAACGCAGCATTCTGGGTCAAAGAGAGGCGAAGGGTGGTTGGGTGAGGGGACATAAGCAGAGGAAATTAGGCCAAAAGGATGAGTGAAGAAGAGGAAAGGGTTAAAAGAGGATTAACAAGTCCAGGGTGGGGAGAGAAATGTGAATACCACATACCAGAAGTATAAGCATTCATTAGGGAATAAGAGAAGTAAGGGACAATAATCAGAATATTTAAAAGTAGATTAGTGCTGTCAAACAATTAATCGCATCCGAAATACAAGTTTTTCTTATCATAATATGTTTATGCTGTGTTTATTTATTATGTTTATATTAAAACACACACATACAGTACATATTACATGTGTAAATACATTTATTGTTTTATATTTGATATCTAAACATTATTTTCATTAAAGTGTTTGTATTTATATACTTAATAAATATACACAGTACATGCAAATATATTATGTAAAGTAAAACTTATATTTTGGATGCTATTAACCGTTCTCAGATGTTTCTTCTTGGGGCAAAAACACAACCCCTGTGTAATCTCAAATCTAGAGCTTCAGATTAGCCAAAATCTGCAATCATGGATTGAATTTAAACTCCTTTTCAAATGTTATTTATACTCTGTAAACCTTGCATTTGTGTATGTTTTAGTTAGGAGAAACATCTGAGTCAAAGGTGATACTTCAATGAATAATATCCAAGACTTTAAATAGGGAAGACCGATATTTCTGAGCAATATGTTCCTTTGGGAAGTGAAAAACGAGTAGATGTAAAAAGTTACCTCAACGCAAATCTCAATCACATGGGTGCCAACAATAGACTCCACGTACTTTCTCAAGCCGTCCAGAGGCTCCAGAATAACATCCCAAGAGCCAGATCTGAGCTCTTCAGCAAACCCATGACACAAGACGGACCGAACCAGAACCAAAAACCCACAGAGAAGCAGCTTTTTCGAGCTTCTCGAGGCAACGTTGAGAACAGACATGCTTAAAAAAGATAGCTGGTCGGATTCAAAAAAGATTATGAATAAATTGAGTTAATGGCTACAGGCTTAAACAATCGGCAAACAAAAAAAGCAACAGGACGAACACAATTGGATGGCTGTGCTCCTCATATATCGCTACTAAAATTAAGTTCTCAAAAGACAAGCATGCTCCTGCCCAGGGCGCTTAAAATAGCGCCTAGATGACTGTATATGGTGTCGTACAACAAAGCGTCCAGTGCATAAAGATAAAATAAGATACGGTTTTATTTAGAAACGGTGTAAAGAAAAAATTAATAATAATGTCCAAACTTGACGCAGGTTTCTGTGGGTGTTAAGGGTGTCCCCACAAAAACAAAGTCATGATCTTTTCTACTTTTTTCCCAAATGGTTATATTTGTTATTTAATTTAAGATATGCAGTCCATGCAGAATATAACATTGTATTTTAAAAGTGTCTTAAATAGCTAAAAATCATAGTTTTTTATATATTAATTTTATAAATTATAGATTTATTCTTGTCCACATTTTTTGTAATCATGTATCAATGTTCAGTCAAAATATTTTGTATTACTTTTCTTTTGGCAACAGTTAAAACCCTTTATTAAAACCCTAAATACTTAATTATACAACATTAAATTAGTTAAAAAAAGAGTGCTCCCCAAATCTTGAGTCAACTCTGTTACCACACCACATTTCTCTCAGATAGGTATAATAATCTCTTAGTTACAGGAAATGATGTCACTTTCACTCACTGATAATATCTGAAGCTCTGGAGAGTATCTGTGCTGTCTCAAAAAAAAAAAATCTGTCCTAAAAACCTACACTAAGAGTAATTTTTAAAACGTCCACTCTGTTACCACAATACCAAAAGAAAAACAGAATTGATCTCATACTGGATTATTTAAAGCTATTTTATTCATGTTTTCTTAGCATTTATTCCAGCAAGTGGAGTTTAAAAAAAAAATGTCTCCAAGTGTGTAAGTGTACCTCGGTAACAGAGTTGACAGGGACAGACAAAGACACCAAATGTACCCACAATTATAAAATGAGTCCTAATCGACGTGACACGAGCTGTTTCCGTGTTTTAGACGAGGTGTTAGGTTTACAGAAGCACCTGAGGTGCAGGAACATGAGCTTTTCACTGAGCTTTTTTAACAGACAAAGACTGATGACCAAACATGAAAAATAAGGATATCAATTAAAGTTTATATCCTTTATATAGAGTTTTATATTCACTGCGTTAAAATGAGAGTACGACTTATAATATATGAAAACATTGATTACACGCACAATTAATAAACATTTAATTTTAGGGCATACTTGTTACATTTCCTTATTGAATTGCGTTTAATCTAAAAAGTAATTACTAGATGCTTTGTCTAATCATCTTTAACAGTGTAATTGGATTACTGATTAAAAAAGATTAAATGTAATCCCTTACTTATTCAAAAGAAAGGTATTTAAGGTGCTTTGTTATGCATTACACCCAACACTGCTAATAATAACAGTAAACTATGCATAATAAAACCCTACGCAAAGATTGCCTTTATTTCATTAATTATTACCCAGTACTTATAAGGTATAATTACATTGTAACAAGGACACCTTAAATCATGAAATAATTTTTACTGGTTGTTTACTTCAAAATTTTAATTAACTTAACCTTTTACACTCTGCGCCTGCTTTGGTCTACCAAAATTAAAAAGCATAGTGTAATTTACGTGTAAATAACTTTGTTACAGTAAAATAAATCTCAAAGTGATTCATAGCTGCATAATATAGAGATTCTAAGCTTTCAAATGGTACATACATATAGAGAGTTTTAGAGAGAGTTTAAGAGGCTAACCCCACACGGGTTGATTTATGAACTATGAACAATGCATAAAGTGCTTAATCTAACCTAAATCCAGAGGTATATACTATAAAAACTGTTATATTAGTGACAACCTAAATAAAGCACAAAGAAACAATGTCAATACATTTCAATAGTTTAATGGTTTTCAATAAAGCAGTTACACAACCATCACTACAAGGCAGTCAAAAAAAGTAGACGGTACAAAAAAATCACGCAAATGAGCTATTGCCTAGTCGACTAGGCAGTTTGTTTTCAATGACAGGTTCACATTGGCTCTGGGTTGTAAAGTTGAGGTGGAATGGGAGATCTGGTCTCAACTTAAAAGATGTCCTGGAAGCAAGAAGCAGCATTTGTTGTGAGAAATGTTGGCTAGGACTAACCAGTGGAATGTGACCAGGTTAGTTCTGCTAAACCGACGCTGTGGAATGTTAACCTGCCCAACGTTACAGGACAAACTTCACCCTTGAACAATGTTGAGCGACTGGCCCGCACAGATGGAGATGCCGTGAATCACGAGTCTCATCCGATGTAGATGCGATGGAAGTCATTAGCACCAAATGCGGCATTGCACTTTGGGCACTTTCTCTGACGGGTGTCGTAGCGCGTCTTCACGCACTCAAAACAGAAAACGTGGAAGCACTTGGTCAGAACGGCGTCCTTTACTCGTGAATTGCAGCACGGACATGTCAAGCGGGCCTGTGAAACACAAACAAGATCCTTCAAAGACATGAACACAAAACTCTTCCTATACAACTGAACAACGTAAATGACCTTGTAGTCGTTTATTTCTTCATTCAGGATCTCATCTCCATTTCGGATGTTCTCCGCAGGCTTCTTGGCCTTCTCTATCTTCCTGCGTAGTTTGGATATGTCCTCCTGTGGGGTAAAAAAAACAAAATTAGCACAAAATGTGATATAAAATGTTTTTGTCACGTGTAAGTTTATTATTATACGAACCTGTGCACGCCGGGCATTAAAAGACTCCTTTTCTCGAGAAATGCTGTTCTCGATCACCTCCTCTCTGACCGCACTCAACCTCTGCTGCACTCCTTCCAGCTGAGAGCGCATCTCCTCCGAGAGCAGCACGGACTCCTGAGCCTAAAGCGCAGAGGTTTGTTACTTGCCACTTCCCCTACATAGCATAAGATGTTGCAAGCCCACAAACATTGCAAATATTGGAGTTCATCTGCAGGTGTGTCTGTACCTTGCGTTTATTCATCTCTAAAGCTTGTGTACGGAGTCCCAGCTCCCTCTCGGCAGCGCTGATGGTGCCCTGCAGGAGGCGCTCTTTCTCCTCCAGCTTCCGAACCACCTGCAGCTGTGCATCCACCTAAGAGAGAGACATTTACATCTTATGTACTGTTCAGTTGCAGAAGGTGGAGAACAGGAACCAAAGCATATGTGGAGGATTCAGACCATGTAGCAAAAATACATATCCTGTAGATCTTTTGTATATAAAAGATTCACTGCAGAGAGAGCTTCGCTGAAACTTTGTGAGATTGTGATGGCTTTTAATGATTGAATAAGTTAATTAGTAGTGACTTACATTGCCTGATTTTGCTCTATTTATTCTAATTGCTACGTTCATGAATCACTTGAAAGAATCAGTGACTCGGCACCACATACTAGCACTATTATTTCTGTTATTTAAATCATTTAATACTTCTAGATTCAAAACATTACCGTCAACATGGATTTATGAATTTAGGACCTCCGAGTCTCATCAAACATCTGAAAATACACATACAAGCCACTTTTTGCCAATTAATTTTGTTAATACCGATTTTGTTTGATTGGTAACTTTTTATCCTGTTTTAATTTCAGAAAGGTTCCTTTTTTTTTTTGACGTGAAAGATGACATACTTTTAATAAAAGTTGAGAAATGCCATCACAAAGGTAAAAACATTATTCCCTCTACATCTCTTCTAAGAGCAAGGGAATTTATTTATGATGTATTCTGATTAGAATGTGCTCCTAAATTTTTTTTTTAATTGGTACCATGTTATTTTATTCATATAAAAATGAAGCATACATTTAATAATGTAAAACAACAACAACAACAATTTATCATTAAAATATGCAACTTGCCAAAACAATTGCTCACTGTAATCCGAACGATTCACTCCAATCTGAAAACACCACAAAACTCCACCCACCTGTGTTTTGAGGGTGAGCAACTGGTCAGCGAGCTCCTCTTTCTCTTCCTTGAGGAGTTTATGGATCTGGTTGGATTTGATTCGCTCGCTCATCAGTTTGAAGTTGGCGTCATCTTTCTCTCTGAGCTGCTGCATCAGACGAATGTTCTGCTCCTGCATGTCCTCAAACGCCTGGCCGGTAACATCCATCTCACTCAGCAAAGCATCTTCCTCCTGAGAGAGAGAGAGAGAGAGAGAGTGTGACCAATCCCAGTTTTCCAGCAGAATTCTCGTCATCCATTACTCAGTAAAGCACAGCTCTACCTGCTTAGCCAGAGAGAGTTTCTTATTGAGTATATCGATCTGCTCCTCCACCGAGCGGATCTTTCTCAGGGCCTCTTCGTCAGCCATCTTCTTTCCTTCCCTCCTCTCCCTCTCCTCCAGCTCTCGCAGCCGCTGACGGAGGTCCTCAGCCTGCACAAACACACACAAACAGTTCATGGCTGAACCACTTCATATTCTAAAACTGAGCTCTACTGGGTTTCTACCTCTGACTTTGCCTTCTTCTCAGCAGCCATCAGCTGTACTTTATCTCTCTGCTCTTTCGGTGCCGAGCGGTACATATCCAACAACAGCTTCATCTCCCTCTGGGACTCTTGGGCTTTCCTGTATCACATCACTGCCATCAGCTTTCATATTATCATAATTAGCACTTCCCAGAGTCATTTTCACGTATCAAGCAGAACGACTTACTTTAGATCCCCCCGCACTACTTTCAGCTGCTCCATCTCTTTGCGTTTGGGTCCTCCAATCACAGCGCAGCGTTCAGCTGCTAGGTCTTCCGATTGGCTGCTGCTGGTGCTGGCTTTCTCTCTCTCTTCTTTCACCGCTACGCCTCCAGTACTCCCACGAGTCACCCTCTCTCTTTCTCTCTGCTCCTTCTCTTTTTCCTTGTCCTTCTCCTTCTCTTTCTCTTTCTCCTCCTCTTTCACTACGGTCTCAGAGTCTGTACCCGGTTCAGTCTTTACGGTCACTCCTAAAGAGAAAATATGTCAATTCTAGTGCTGACAAACAATCACATCTAAAATAAAGGTTTTTACCAACATGTGTATATTTATTGTTTATATATAAATACATTTATTTCTGTAAAAATGTTATGCTTTTGTTATTTGACCACTGCATTAAGCCACATCAAGATATGTCTATTAATGTAACAGAAACGGTGCAGAATTAACGATGGCGATACCTCAGCAAACATAGATAAGAAGTGAGTGTACCAGTAGTGCTAGGTGTAGCAGAGCCGCTTTCTGGCTCCGTCTTCACAGTAACGTCACCCGTCGGGGCAGGTGTGTGCGGGGAGGCGGTCTCTTCCTTCACATCCATCTCTGTGCTGGACTGTGATTGGACAGCAGCATTACCTTTGGCCGCACGCAGCTATAAGACAAGACAAAAAACCTCAGCATCCGCTTATTTTTTCTTTTTTCCACAGCGTCAGTGAGTTTGTGCTCGAACCTGATTGAGCTCTTGCTGAGCCTCTCTCAGTCGGAGCTTATATTTAACCACCTCTCCCTTCAGCTGCTGGTTATGAGTCTGCAGTGTACTGATCAGATGTCTCATCTCACGGTTTATTGGGCCTGAAAAAGAAGCAGAGAGTACTACAGAGTCAATTTAAAAGCAAATCTGTGCAAAAAGAGACTGAAAGTATTCCAAAGAGAGCAGAGGAAGTTTACCTGCTTGTTCATTTGCAGCTAGGGTCTGCTCAAATTCGATTCTGAGCATCTCGTACTCCTTGCGGACCTGTGCTAACGTGTCTTCCAACTGAATCACTTCAGTGCGGACCTTGCGCTGCAAGGACACCTCGTCATTCTGAAATGAACACAATTTATCATCTGACTCTTTAATAAAATCCACAAACTGTGAGCTATCTATCAACCAACCTACGAGCCTGCATCATCTAACATCACTGTGTATTCACATTCACGTACCTCCATGTGGTCCAGCTGGCGCAGGCGGGCGGTCCTGGTCGTGTTGAGGCGAGCTTTGGTCTCGTCCAGCTGAGATTTCAGCACCAGTGATTCATTATAGAGCACAGAGAACTGAGACTGAAGGCAGCGATACTCTGCGCTCTCTCTGGCCACCTCCTCAGCCCTGGACAGCAGCTCCACCTGACAGAGAACAACAGGATAAGAATAACAGAATCTTCTCTGAGTAATATATGACCCTGGACCACAAAACCAGTCTTAAGTCGCTGGGGTTTATTTGTAGCAATATCCAAAAATACATTGCATGGGTC